>JAVSCE010007599.1:0-219401 GCA_032199065.1 Smutsia gigantea
TGGTAATCAAAAAACTACCAAGAACAAAACCCCCGGACCAGATGGATTCACCTCTGAATTCTACCAGACATATAGAGAAGAAATAACACCCATTCTCCTTAAAGTTTTCCAAAAAATAGAAGAGGAGGGAATACTTCAAACTCATTCTATGAAGCCAGCATCACTCTAATACCAAAACCGGGCAAAGACCTCACCAAAAAAGAAAATTACAGACCAATATCCCTGATGAACGTAGATGCAAAATACTCAACAAAATATTAGCAAATCGAATTCAAAAATACATCAAGAGGATCATATACCATGATCAAGTGGGATTCATCCCAGGGATGCAAGGATGGTACAACATTCGAAAATCCATCAACATCATCCACCACATCAACAAAAAGAAGAACAAAAACCACATGATCATCAAAAAAAAAAAAAAAAAAGCATTTGACAAAATTCAGCATCCATTCCTGATTAAAACTCTCAACAAAATGGGTATAGACGGCAAGTACCTCAACATCATAAAAGGCCATATATGACAAACCCACAGCTAACATCATACTTAACAGCGAGAAGCTGAAAGCGTTTCATCTAAGATCGGGAACAAGACAGGGATGCCCACTCTCTCCACTGTTATTCAACATAGTACTGGAGGTCCTAGCCACAGCAATCAGACAAAACAAAGACATACAAGGCATCCAGATTGGTAAAGAAGAAGTCGAATTGTCACTATTTGCAGATGACATGATACTGTACATAAAAAACCCTAAAGATTCCATTCCAAAACTACTAGAACTAATATCTGAATTCAGCAAAGTTGCAGGATACAAAATTAACACACAGAAATCTGTTGCTTTCCTATACACTAATGATGAACTAACAGAAAGAGAAATCATAAAAACAATTCCATTCACAATTGCATCAAAAAGAATAAAATACCTAGGAATAAACCTAACGAAGGAAGTGAAAGACCTGTACTCTGAAAACTACAAGATACTCCTAAGAGAAATTAAAGAGGACACTAACAAATGGAAATGCATCCCATGCTCTTGGCTAGGAAGAATAAATATTGTCAAAATGGCTATACTACCTAAAGCAATCTACAGATTCAATGCAATCCCTATCAAACTACCAACTGCTTTCTTCAATGAACTGGAACAAATAATTCTAAAATTCATATGGAACCACAAAAGACCCCGAATAGCCAAAGCAATCCTGAGAAGGAGGAATAAAACAGGGGGAATTACACTCCCTGACTTCAAGCTCTACTACAAAGCCACAGTAATCAAGACAATTTGGTATTGGCACAAAAACAGACCCACAGACCAGTGGAACAGAATAGAAAATCCAAACATTAACCCAAACATATACAGTCAATTAATATTTGATAAAGGAGCCTTGGATATACAATGGGGAGATGACAGCCTCTTCAGAAGCTGGTGTTGGCAAAACTGGACAGCTACATGTAAGAGAATGAAACTGGACTACAGTCTAACCCCATACACAAAGGTAAACTCAAGGTGGATCAAAGACCTGAATGTAAGTCATGAAACCATAAAACTCTTAGAAAAAAACATAGGCAGAAATTTCTTGGACATAAACATGAGCGACGTCTTCATGAACATATCTCCCTGGGCAAGGGAAACAAAAGCAAAAATGAACACGTGGGACTATATCAAGCTGAAAGTCTTCTGTACAACAAAGGACACCATCAGTAGAACAAAAAGACATCCTACAGTATGGGAGAATATATTCATAAATGACGTATCCGATAAGGGTTGACATCCAAAATATATAAAGAACTCATGCACCTTAACAAACAAAAAGCAAATAATCCAATTAAGAAATGGGCAGAGGACATGAATAGACACTTCTCTAAAGAAGAAATTCAGATGGCCAACTGGCACATGAAAAGATGCTCCACATTGCTAATCATCAGAGAAATGCAGATTAAAACCACAATGAGATATCACCTCACACCAGTGCGGATGGCCAACATCCAAAACACAAACAACAACAAATGTTGGCGAGGATGTGGAGAAAAGGGAACCCTCCTACACTGCTGGTGGGACTGCAAATTAGTTCAACCATTGTGGAAAGCGGTATGGAGGTTCCTCAAAAAACTCAAAATAGAAATACCATTTGACCCAGGAATTCCACTCCTAGGAATTTACCCTAAGAATACAGCACCCCAGTTTGAAAAAGATAGGTGCACCCCTATGTTTATTGCAGCACTATTTACAATAGCCAAGAAATGGAAGCAACCTAAGTGTCCATCAGTAGATGAATGGATAAAGAAGATGTGGTACGTATACACAATGGACTTTTATTCAGCCATAAGAAGAAAACAAATCCTACCATTTGCAACAACATGGATGGAGCTAGAGGGTATTATGCTCAGTGAAATAAACCAAGCCGAAAAAGACAAGTATCAAATGATTTCACTCACATGTGGAGTATAAGAACAAAGAAAAAAACTGAAGAAACAAAACAGCAGCAGAGTCACAGAACCCAAGAACAGACTAATAGTTACCATAGGGAAAGGGACTGGGGAAGATTTTTGGGAAGGGAGGGATAAGAGGGAAAAAGGGGCATTATGATTAGCAGATGTAATGTTTGGGGGGGGCATGGGGAGGGCTGTACAACTCAGAGAAGACAAGTAGTGACTCTATAGCATCTCACCATGCTGATGGACAGTGACTGTAATGGGGTTGGTGGGGGGGACTTGATGAAGGGGGTAGTTTTATAATCAAAGTATTGCACATGTAATTGTAGATTAATGATCCAAAATAAATTATAAAAAAAAGAGAATACTTAGGAGAAGCTAACAAAAGAATAAGTGATTAAAAAAAAGAACATATGGGATGTGAGCAATTTCTTGGGATGTGTTGTTTTAATTTGTCTGATTTTTCGGATAGTATTAAAGATCAAATAGACAACATTCACCATGTTATTGATAAGTTTTCACTTATGCCTGGATTGTTAAATTGGTTTTCTTTGTTTCATTGGATATGGCCTATAATCGTAGGTCAAATACTGTTACGCATTTGTATTCCTGTTCTCCTAGTGTGTGTGCGGAAGGCAGTTGTTGGTCTTTTAAAGCCAATACAAGCATATCCTACTTTTCAAGAATTAACTTCAAGAAATAAGTGATTCCTTTTAAACAACTTTGTGAAATCACATACTGATTCCCCACCTGCATTTGCTGCAAGAAAATAATCATGTATATTGTGATTTTATCCAGGATTATAGCTGCTGGCTGTCCTCTCTTTCGTATTTTATCTCCCTGTTTGGTCCCAGGAGATGGCTGGTTAGCCAGAGACGGGTAAGATTCCTCATGGGAGGAACAACCTAAGACAGGCACAGTCATAAGGGACCTCAGGTGAGCAACGTGGGGGCCAACTGAGGTGATGCATAGAACCTCACCCCTCCAGACGAGAGAGACATTGCCTGTGACACGCTATGTCACAGGCCGAGCCCAGCTAATCATTATTCTGGTACCTTCCACAAATATATGTATATGCATTTGCATCAATTAAAATAAAAAAGGGGGAAATGTGGGATTCACTTATAATTTAAGTATAAAAATCATATGAATAATCATAGTTGATTGATTATAGTAACTGAATTAGTTTCTCTGATATGACTGCCTCTGCATTGTTTACCTTGTGAGAACTTGTTCACTATGTTCCTTGCACTGTTCACCTTGTGAGAATTTGTTCACTATGTGCCTTGCATTGTTTACCTTGTGGGAGCTTGTTCACTGTATTGGAACTTGTTCGTTGCATGGTGAGCAATAATGTCTTGTGTATTGAAAAGTTGTTAAGAGAAAAACTTCAAAAGTTCACATCGCAAGAAAAAAAATAATTTGTAATTATGTATGTTGAAGGATGTTAACTAAACTTACTGTGATAATTATTTCACAATAAAAAACTGTAAATAAAAAAAAAGAAGCTACTGGAAGACACTCTGGAGCAGTGAATCAAAATTTCTGAGGACTGACCAAGAAAACAAGATGAATATCAGCTGGACACTGAATTTAGCCATAATTCCTAGAAACGTGTCTATTCTTTTGCTTGATGTTATTTTTAAAAGTGAAAGTAGGTTTTTAGGGCAATGAAAACATTCTGTATTATACTTTATATTCATAATGTACAACACCAAGAGTGAACCCTAATGTTAACTGTGGGCTTTGGAGGACTATGATGTGTCAATGCAGGTTCATTATTTATAACAAATATATACCACTTTGGTGGGGAATATCGATAATGGGGAGGCCATGTGTTGGGGCAGGAGATGTATGGGACATTTCTGTACCTTACTCTCAGTTTTGCTGTGAACCTAAACTATTCTAAAAAGTAATATCTTTAAAGAAAAAACAAGCTAAAGTTACCTTGTGAACATTGTGGAATAAGTATAATGTGGTATAATGAGAGAACCTGAGTTTTATAGAAAGATTCAGGTTAGCATTATAACTGCATATCCTTGGTTAAATGCTCAAATACTCTGATCCCCAGTTTTTCTCATCTGTATAGGAGAAAGTATTACCTTTCTTGCAGGTTGTTGGCAAATTTAAAGGGGACATCAGATTGCCTGTTATACAAGTACATAATGAATTCTAATAGCTGTAATTAATGTTGGAAGCTGAGCATTTGGAAGTGAACATGCGGTTTTCAGTAGACCAAAGTAATTTTTTTATGTTTCAGGGAATTACTCTTAAACATTTGAATAAATTATTTTTATCTGTAGTAGAAGATATTAGTAAACATGAGGAGTATGTATGTCTCACTCCCCCTTGAATGACTATGAAAGAATGAATTCTAATAGATGTTTAACATGGAACTTCTTAAAATTCTAAAGCACATGTCCACAGATGGAATGTAAACAGTGAATGGAAGTCAGTACAAATAAGAATGTCCTGGAGAAAAATCAAATGGCTGGGATAAAAGATATGAATTATCAACCTTATGGACAATGCATAGGAAACATATTTTAATTGTTTTCAAAGCAAACACTTTAATTATAACAAAATGACAGGCTTACTATTTCTCACTGGCTTTACTGGAACTAACTTGTCTAAAATAATCCACACAGTGTTGTGTTCCTTGTGAAACCCCAAGCAGCAGATACAGGATACAGGCTCCATTCACTGAGAGATCTCATTAAGCATACAATTCAAAGAGCTGCTGTGCTGTTTTATCAGGAGAGGATTGGTAGAGACACTGAAGTTGCATTTTTCTTATTCTTCAATGTGTCTTTAGGATACTTGTAATGGAAGAGAAAAAGTGAGACTTCACTGTCTTTTTCTTTTGTTTCCTCCAATTTTACTTTGTTTTGGTTGGTATCTCGAACCATACTTTATATCATCACAAAAAGCCACAGGACAATTTTATTAGGCTTGGAGAGAAATGCTACTTTACTTTCTTTTGTTGACAGATTTCCATGCAAACTGTGACTAATACTGCATCCATTGTTATTTGACAAGAGAACGAAAGACTGTTTTTCACTCACAATGAGAAATGTTGGCAGCTAATAGATGAATAAATGATATATTCTTTACCTTTCCATGCATTTCCTTTGTTCTTGTTACATAATAAAAAAAATTAAATTTTATCTGGTAATATGTAATATTGTATTGTCCCTGTCAAAATAAAACAAACTATTGTCTTGCTGTTTCTACAAGTACTGATAAGATCAAAGTGTCAGAATTTATGACTATCTTCAGAAAAATTCCAAATGTAAGAAATATTCTGATGGAATACAAGGAATTAAGCATCAAGGGTCATTTTTTTCACACATGTTCTAAGTTATGTATTAATCAACAAATATAAATGTTACATGAAATATTAATGAGTAAATAATCATTTCTATATGTGATTAGTTCTTTTAATTATTGGCACTCTGAACATATGGTATGTAACTATATGTTTTTACATAGATGGACATATTTTCAGAGCTAAAAAGCATTAGGACAATGAAAATGCAGTTTTTCTAAACTACTCGTATGTTCTTATGTAATGTAAGGACATTTCTAAACCAAATATCTAATGATTTATTCTCAATGAACCATAGATGAATGATGATCCCAGTGACAGATGGATAACATAAGTTTGGGGCTAAACCCTTACTCCTCCAGAGTTGACAAAAAAAAGAGTATTATAAGTCTAACAGGGTGTAAAACCTGAGGCTAATCTTTACCTGATTGAGAATGTGTATAGCTTTAACAATGTAATTTACCAAGTTTATGAATGGAAAGTCAAGTATAGGGAGGAGACATTAATGACTAACAGTGAACCTCTGATGTTTGCTTAGACACAGGCATAGTATTAAATTTTGCTGACTCCTCAATAGGAAACAGTAGCATTTTTTTTAATAACTCATGGGCTATGTCATTTATAGTTCATGACTAATATGGTCAGAGATTAAAAACATTTCTTACGTTTGAACTGGGGCTGAGCAAAGCACAAGTGTTTTTCTTTGCTGTCCAGAAGCATTATGTCCAGTATTAGCAATCAGAGGATCAAGTCCTTTTATTCACCTGTGAATAATTATAGATAAATAATTTCAGATGGAAACTCAGATGAATAATTAATTGCTTATCAAGTAAATTACTAGGAGCCATGAAAATGATCAGTGTACACTACCAATTAGGGTTTGTATTCTGTGAAAGCTTCATGGCTATGACTTTGAAGTCTGAATCAAATAAAAGCCTAAGGTTCCTTGTAGTCTGTAAAATGAGTACATATTAATTCATAAGGTTATTGTGGAGATTAAATGAAATCATGGATTTAAGGTACTTAGAGATTGGTATAGAGTAGGGGGATAATACATGACATACTTACAATGGCAACTAAGAAACATTCTGTGAAACCCTATGAAATTAGTTAAATTTAGATATCTGATCTTGAAATAACCCAAAGCTTTGGTGGGTTGATGTTGTCTTCCTGGGTCAATTTGCATATTTTCTCTCTCTCTCCCTCTTCACTTATGTGCATGATAGGATAAGGGGGTTTGTAATTGATTTTAGATCTAGAAAATATATTATTGATAAATTTATGAATTAATCCTTGGCTTAGGTACTTACTTAACTTCTTTATTGAAAGAGAAGTAAAAGATAATTTATTTGCTTTTGTGCACAAAGAATGAATATGTCAAGTGATTCCAAAGGTAGTATTCTTTTCCCTTCATTTTGAGAGAACTGTTATCTTCAGGCAGTTTTTCAACTTCATCTGAATAGAAACAAACCTCTATTACTAATTCAGAAATTCTGAAGGAAGAGCTTTATGACTGGTGACAGAGTCTGGCCTCAGCTGACTCTCATGTGAATAAAATGTAAGCTTCTAGACTGGATTCAAAGTTTCAATTTTTCATGACCCGATGTTTCGACTTTTTCTTCTCTGACATTTATATATGAACTGCTACTTTAGTTACACCTTCAAAAGCCATTACTCTTTTTAATTTCACTATTTTTCTTACTGGATTTTTCAAGTGTGGCATGTGTCAGCAAATATTGCACTATATTCTTATGATTTTCTTTAGATAATTAGAGAAGCATGGAAGTTGCCAATGCAGTTGAGCTCAACGTCTCATCAGTTCCTCTGGTTCATCCCAGGCCAATACTGAATTCAGTTGAATATCATGTAATTTCTAAGCAACTTGGTATCATCACAAACAAGGAAACACAGACACTCAAGTGTCCATTTTTTCTAAATTCTTTCATAAGATTTTGTTGATGTTGTCAAAAGAAAAGCAGCTGTAATGCTTTTAGTCTTGAAAAGCTTATATTATGCTTAGCTAAATATATTTGTCCTGGGAAATGATAAAATTGTGGAAGGGAGATTATCTAGAGATAAAATAAATCACTATTTTCCATCAGATTTGATTCAATAATCTTTGCGTATTTTATTTTGCCTTATGTTCTCTGACTTAGAAAGTCTAAACCTTCCTTCTTATATCAAAAACAAATATCTGCTTCATATGCATTTCATATAAAAAGGAAAAGTATGTTATTGTGCTGCAGTCTCTTGAAGATGCTGTGAGGGTATAATTTCCAGTAAATGATCTGAGGTCATAACATATTACAGAAGGTAAACATCTATCTACATGCCAGTTTGCAGAGACAGAACAATTCTTTTTGCCTTGCTTGATGTAATTATCATTTTTACAAGACTCTAGGGAAAATTCTGTCACCTGAGGCCCTCCTTTCTCACTATAGAATTACATAATTTTAAAATGCTGCTGCCGTTTAAATAGATTGTGTTTAAGTAGCATGGGACTGAAACCAACTGATCAAATTCTGTCACAGAACATTTCTGCTCCATTTCTTAACTTTTCTCTTTTTGTTGAAGAGAGAAAATAGCAGGCCCTTCAGATATTTCCTGGCTAGATTAGATTCCACCAGATGAATTTGCAGCTTTCTTTAATGAGATGAGATGCACTCTTGTTGCCAGCAGCCCTTTTTATCGTAGCTACTTCTAGGATGTCCACAATCTGAGGGAATTGTAACATTTAAATGTGGAAAGATGCTAAATTCTCTTCTCAGGAATGAAAATAATGGGGGATTGAAAAGACCTGGAGAGGTTTCTTGATTGAGGAAGACTTGAATTAGAATAATGAGCTTGGAAGCCATCCTTTGGAAGAGAAGAGATTTGGCAAATGCTAATACTGCCTTTTTCTCACTTGTCTCAGAGTCCTACATAAATTACCAGATGTTCCTGGTGTCTTACCATGTGATAACAGTAGCAATGGCCTCTAACTGGCCTGTCCATCCAATTTGCTCTGACTCCATGATGTCAGATCATTCCCCCGAAGTACAGCTCTATCACGTCTTCCTCTTTGCAAAAATTTATAATGGCTACCGCAAGATTATAAATTAAGCAATGTTCCCACTCCCTCATCAATGCCCTTCACAGTAAGATAACGACTCCTCTGTGTATACTTCTTCACTTTGTTCCTATTCTTACTATATGTGCCATGCAGTTGACTACTTATTGTATCTTAAACATAACCCTCATTTCCCCATCTCACATCACCTCCCTAAGGCCCTCATTTTTGTGTCTACCTACTATTCATGATCTTTTTCAAATGCCCCTTCACCTAATGGGTTTTCTTATTCCTTCAGACCAAAGTGATCTTTCCCTCATTTAACCTTTTTATTTTTCTAATCACATTGGTCATAGAGATCTTGAGTCAGAATTTCTATATTTTCTAGTTAGATTCCTTCTCCTCCTGAACTGATAGCTTTTTAAAAACAGTGATTATGTCTTATTCATTTATTTGTCTCCCTCAGTAGTTAGTACATGGTTGCACATGATTGTGCAATAGCTCTATCATGATTACACTGTAAGGGGGAGCCCACCATGGCCACTTAGTACTGTGTATATGGAAGGGTTGGCTTCAAAGCATGGAAGGGATTTGATGTGTTAAAATAGGCTGGATTATTGATACCACATAACATGGGAGCAAACAAGTTTCTTTTTATTGTTTGTCCAGAAAGGGATAAGTCATGACCCTTTACTGGATCACCTTCACCTTATCAGTGATATACTCTATTGCTTTCATTGAGAAAGATTTTAACTTTCTGGTTAAAGCAAAGCATGGACATTTTCTGACTTAAATTACATCATGTAACAGGACACAGAGATACTTGATATCCATTTAAGTGAGGTTTTAATGGGTAAAGTAAACCTTTTCTGGCAGTGGGGAATACCTTAATAAACTCACACGCTTGGTCTGACTTAGAAAGCTCTATGATGGAAAACTTGAGTGTGGTCTTTGAAAGGTTTCAGGTTCATTTTATAAAATTATCAATGCTTTTCACTTAGGTTAGAATGTCACTAAAAAAAATCTTAGTTGATTCTAAACACAAGCCTAGATAATGTTAGAAGTTACTGGGTTTTTCATTCAAAATGAATAGTCTTGCTCTACAGTTAATACTCTTTGAGAAAACCCTTCCTCTTAGACATAGCCCCTTCTATGTCCATATACACTTTACCATAAAATCATGATAAACAGAATCAAAGACAAGCAATTAATTTAAGCACTACTGATTTCGTACAAGATATCTTTAAAACATGCTGTTTAGAATGATGCAACCCACATTCCTTATTAGGGCAGTGAAAACTGGATTTGACAACCACCTAATTCAACAACCACTCAGAATCAAAGTTACAACAAGCAGTGTATTAGGCCCTCATTCTATGATTGTCTTCTTAGTGTGTTCAAAGTTTTTAATATTAATATAATGACAAGTTTGACACAATTTAAAGAGTGGCAGCTCTGTGGAAGATGACCATCATACCCTTTCCTTTCTTCGAACCTCCTCTCATACCGTTGCTATCTATAGATTAATCGTCCTTTAGCAGATGAAAGAGATATCCAAAAACTTTAAAGATTTAAGTTCATATTTGTAGTTGTATTATGCTTCATTTGGAATTTAGTGTTCAGACAGGCACTTGGAGGTGGGAAGTATACTACATCACAGAGGGTGATGTTAAGATGTGCTTATTACCTGATTTGGATGAGACTGCTAGTTTGTTATCCTGATACCTGCTTTCTCTGAATTATGGCTCTTTTTTTTTTTTTTTGCTGGGCCTGTATAGCTGCCTCAGAAGAAAACTCAAAAGAAAAAATTAAATTTTCAAGTCTGTATTTCAGGCAAGTGAAGCCATTTAGCTAAATTCTGATGAATGGGATCATAGCAAAAACATGATGTAGCTGCTTCTGGGAATTACTTTTAAAGACTGTAGACTTGCGCCTACTGTTTTTAATTCTCTTCTTCTGTCTTGACTCCTTAGAATTTATATGTGATAGCTAGAGTTCTAGTTAGGCCCATGGAGAAAGGGGATTTCCAGGAATTACCAGGCAGAAAACTGGAAAAAATCTGGATTGTTAGGACTTTGTTGAGCAGAGCTTCCTTTACAGACCTCAGAAGTTGTTTCTGGACTTAGAGTGCAAGAGAAATAAACTTCTTTGTTGTTTTATGCTGTTATTTTTGGTATCCGTTATCTTTAGTCATACTGAGATTTCATGGAACAGTATGGCACTTAGTTGAGTACGAGTAAAGAATTACAGAAAAAGACAAATTTAAAGATGAGAAGGATCAGATCTTGTCTACCTGGTTTATCACTGTATTGCCAGCACCTAGAATAGTGCTTGGACCAATCACTATAAAAATATTGAATGAATAAATTTCTGAACAGTCTACAAACAATTTTGTTTCCCTCCATTCAAGAGTTCAACTTATTTCTGTCTCATATCTTACTTCACTGGCCAGAATGTCTAAGTGTGGGTTTTGGTTTTTACTTTACTATTTACAAAATGGGGTTTCTAGTCCATTTTCCTTTTGAGGAGAATGTTGATGCTTTAGCTGAATGTTTTCCTAAATGCTAGTATTTTTCTGTAATTTTTATGCGTGTGTTAAATTTTTCAAGATCAAAGGTTTACTAAAATCCTGTGATAATCAATAATAGTCTTGGTTATATCCATTTATGAGTTGAAAAATTCCATTTTATAGCTTCTTTCCTCTCCCACCCTCCAGTATATACTTTATATAATTCTGGAAATACATTGCTTTTGAATCAGTAAGAATCAGTCCTGATTGACTCACATATTGTTTATTATTCATAACCTGAAAATGTTTCAATAGAAAAGATTATCTGAAAAACATCTGAAAGAAATTAACAAAGAAGATTGTTCAAAAAGGCTAACAATTCTCTTGGAAAACTCCCTTGTGCAGATACAAGAAATCCAAGCAATAATGACTTTCCAAAGAAATAATTCATCAGTGGATTCATCTCTGTGGTTCATTAATTAATGTATTTGGTTTATTAACCTCTGTGGTTCATCACAAAATGTTAACAAGACCTATTTAGTTTTATTTGCTAGTGTTGATTATTTTGTGAGTTTATATCCCTAGAGGTACAGAGCTGGGAACTAAGAGTCATTAGCACAGCTTCACAATTATCGTGAGAATTTAAAGAAGCCATGATTAAGATTATCTCATGATACAGTTATTAATTATGGACATATTTTTGGCACTGTGTATATCACATTACACCTCCAAATTAAATTTTTGCTTATTTTTAGATCATATAATCTATAAAAATTTCAAAGTGGAAAATCAAATTATAAATAATTTCTGAAACTGATTCAGAAATACTGATTTTTATTACATTTTAAAATTTGTATCTCTTCCTCCATACACCGTAATACATGATATATGCATGAATTTCTGTTATTAATTTGCTAAGAGTATCATTGGTGAGTGAGAGCTTCTGTTACCTAAGTTACCAGTTAGAATGGCTTGGGACTGATTTCTCTAAAACAGGATTCTTTACACTGTTCTCATAAATTTAATTTATTATCATCTAATCTATATATTAGGTAAATTCATTTAGTACCTTATTACATATTACAACTAACTTTCATGAAAGGTGTGCTACCATCAACTTTGTTTATAATCAATATTGTGTTATTAAAGTTCTTGAGATATTTCTGTAGTCAGAGAGAAATCTTTAAAAAAATTTTTTGTAGCAAAATATATCACAGCCATGCCCATCTCATTTTTGATTTATAGGAGAGCCTTGGCAAAAAGTTTAGTTAGATTCCTGTAAGGTTACAAAAAACAAAACAAAACTGTCTAGTGGGTTGATTTTTATATGCCCTTAATCCTATATCTGCAACACAAATGCCTGAACTCTCAGCCTGTTCCAAAGGTGATGCCTTCAACCTGTAAAAGGTTGAATGAACAATTGATTGGAAATAATGATAAATAGATGTACTCCATTCATTCTTTTAGCTAGTCTTCTTTTTAATCTGAATCTTAATCTGCTTTTTAGTCTGAATCAAGTGGATTTCCAGAAGCAGTGTACTTTGGTTACATTGTTTTGGGGGCCCCACTTACTTTATACCAGATCCCAGAGAATTGCTTTCATTGAGCATTTTCCCTTCAGAGTCCATTGAGGGTGTCTTACCGGGCAATTAGTACTGTTAAGGATATTATCATAAACCCTATGCCCATGAATCATAGGCACTTTGGACATCATGACCAGATGGAAGATTTTTAAGTGCCATAAATCTCAACCATTATTTTTTCTGAATTTACCTTCACTACCAAACCTGCTTATCTTCCTTTGTTCCCTTCTCAATAATGTGAGTGACCATCTCACCACATCTAGTCAATTATCAAACTTTACCATTCTGCCTACTAAATGTCTCTAAAATCCATCCACCTTTAACAAGACTCACTGCCCTGACTTAGTATTACTGATAATTTTTCTTTTGCCTCAGGATATGGCTCACCTTTGCATTGTCACTGATGCTGTCTTTATTTAAAATTTTGATGTTTTGTTCATCATGCATTTATAAAAATTATTTTTGCTTTAAAAATATTTTCACATTAATATCATTAATTAATATTTAAAACCAATTTGTAATCAACATTTAATATGTTAAAATTTTCCTGTCATGGTTCCTGAGTTTTTTTGGTTAAATGTTATTCCTGAGACATGTAGCCCACCTCAGTTTAGTCCCAACAGTGTTTGCCCAGCTCTCATTTCTTGGTTTTGTTAGTGCTTTTATCTAAGTCAGGAACAAAATAGCTACAAAGGATTAGAGTATAGGGTGCAGGGAGAGCAGAGTGATCAGGATTTTGTCTTCCAGCCTGACACCGTTTCAAGGGAGAAACTGAAGAAGATTAAATCTAAGTCAAATTAAAGTTTTAATAGTTACCTTGCACTGACCAATCAATTTCTCGTTTAAAGCAACATTTGCAATTTAAAGTCTCCATAAACTAAATTACCTAAAAGTAAATGGAATAGTCATATGCCTGCTACTGGTTTATCCAGGGCTGAATCAACTTTCCTCCTTCAACTAAATAAATAAAGGGAAAGAACAAAACAGAAAAATTCTTATGTTCTTATGTCATAAACTAGGCTTGTTTTACATACGGAGTACATCTATTTATTTGATCGCTCTTTTTCCCTCACGAATATGTTCATTGCTTTACCTTAATATTTGGCATCCATTTATTCATTCATTCAATAAATATTTATAAGAATCTATTAAGAGCCATATGCTTTTCCATCTGCTGGGTATAGAAAGTGAACCCAGAGAGGCCTTTCTTTATTCTTAAGCAGGACAAAGTTATAATCACATGGCATCTGGTGACATAACATTCACCATACTTTTTGTAATGACCTTTCAAGTGTGTCTTCCATAAGTTCTGTGAAATTGGGGAATGTATTCCTCTTGTTTACCACCTTGTCTCTGGTACTTAGTGGCCAGACATATGGAATATGCTAAATGAAAATCTAAATAAATGTGTCAACCACAATTCTCAGTATTTCTTCTCTGAAGATTCACTGAGGAATTTCTTTTATATACACATATAAGAATCAATCTTGTTTGTTCTAAGAAACTGTTTTCTGAATGCTGTTGATTGCCCACTCTGAATCCATAGGAAAATAAGCTGTAGGATCAAGCCCAATACCATAGTTGTTAGAAAGAAGAGAAAGAAAGATGATGGGCTCTTGATTACATCTCCATCTGGTGTTATCAACTAATCTTGAAGCTGGTCTTTTTGTTCCAATCTTAATAACTATATTTTTCACCTGCATATCTGTACTGAATTTTCTACATAAACTTTTAGTTTGATTTATATATTTTTGTACTGAATATGTGTAGTGCATATTTTTAAAAGTCTCTTTAAATTTTATTGAATGACATAGATGAGATAATATATAATAAGGGACTAAAGGATATTTATTAAATTAAGAATAAATAGGTACCAAACAATGCTTTTTTCAATATTAATATGACTTAAATATTTAATTGGTTTTGTGGTATTTTTAAATTGTATGGTAGCACTTGAAATAATTGGGATATGACATAGAAGTCAAAATTCTACCTATTAGCCATTGTTTTAAGAAATTAAAACCTATAGATTAGTATCTCTTCTTTTTCACCACTGGCATGTCTAGCCATTCTCTCCTTGGGTAAAAATAAATGAGTAGAATTATGTGAGTTTTCTTATGTGTGTTATAAAATAGATCTTTAAATATTTGCTGGTAGTTGAATCAAGACTTAAGGATTTTGAATTCTTAAACTTATTTTTCAATTTTATGTTTTGTGATTTTGTTCAAATCCATTGAAACAGTTTTGTTTCTCTCATATCTCTAAAATTAAAATAGTTGTAGAAGCTCACAAAAAAATTAAAGTGAGAACTAATTGGCAAAACTACTACATAGCATTTTATGAAACCAAAAAGCTTAATAATACTTTATAATAGATAAATGGGCAAACTTTTTGAGAGGTATAGCCACAAATTACTAAAGAATCATATATTTGTACTAGCAGGAGAAACTACCACATTTTCCTTTTTTTCCCCATATTTTCTATTTTGTCACTGTATCAAATCATTTGCTATTCTTGTATGTAATCTGAAAGCTGCTGTTTTGTATAATGAACATAGCATGAAAAGATTTTAGTTAATTTAGTCTCTTTTTTCAGTTTTCTTTTTTTCTAGCTAGTTCTGAGGTTCAAATTAGCAGCTAGCTTTTTTAGACAGGACAGTTTCAGCTATCAAAACAACTAAGGCCTGATTGTAGGAGGGAATGGAGGTTCAGAAGACAGTGAAGTTTTAGATATGCATATATCACTTGCACACTGGGAGAAAGGGGGTTCTTTTGGCACATTGCCCTGTGTGGAGAAAGCAGAGCTTGGGGAGGAGGGAATTCCAGAGCCTTAGGAACCTGATCTAGGGACTTTTTCCCCAATTCCTAGACTATCAATCCTGAGATCTGCCAGTTGCTGTGTCAGTGGTCGAGAAGAAGGTTATGGGGTTAGAATGTCAAAAGGTTTCTTAGCATGGTGAGTACTAGAGCCTTGAAGTTGAAGGTACCAGTTTTAAATGCTTTCGAAGTTGTTCCAAGTGTCAGGAGCTAGTGATTTGTACGCTCTGTCCTTGCTTGAGCTTCACCCCTCTAACTTGTCCAGAGCTGGCCTGCACAAGTTGGTGTAAGCAGCTGCTAGTGAAGTTTGATTTGAAGGGCATAGAGAGGCCCACTTGGCCCTAATTATTTTCCCCTGGGTCTTTCATAACTTCCCCATTACATAGCATAGCATCTGGCTCGATAAATTGTAGATGTATGTATGGATGGATGGTGGGTGGGTGAATGAATGAATATACTCAGCTCATATATATTTAGTAGTTACTGCATGCCAGGTACTATATAAAACACAGAGAATGCAAAAGTAAATACAATTAATATGTTCACACTTTCCATGAGGCCCAAAGTCTAGTTTGACAAGAAAAGAAGGTAAAATAAATACAATTGTAAGTGGGGGTTCTGGAAGTTTAGAAGGAAATAATTGGGTGCTAAGGGAAATGGACCTTAAAAAGTTCTTCAAAAGAAGGCATTTCTCTTAATGCAAAATGACTCTAATTGAAATGCAAATATATTGGCAGGAAGAAATATTATAATCTCATTGGCCTGGTTACATGTTAAGAGAGTTTGCTCAGGAGTTAAGAAGAGCACTGAGAGAATCAGAAACTCATGATGGAGGGAAATGATTCCAAGGAAGAAAAGCTGAGTGCTCAGATTGCTGTCCATGCAACACTGGGCTGAATGGGGACTGAAACAGGGTAGGCATTAGCAGATCAGGAAAGAACCTCTGAGCCGGTGCCTGGCATCAGGGTATCAAGGAGCCTGGATGGTGTCCTGACCAACTGGCCAGTCCTATTGACAAACTTGATGGGATGATGCAGCCCAGGAATCCAAGTTGAACGGATGATCTGCAGTAACAAAATCTGACTGTGAAAAATAGTGAGAACTCCATGGGAGAGTGGTTTTTTACTGATGGAAAGGTGAGACATTTTGCCAGAGATGAAAGAGTTGGCTTTGGGGCCACTGGTTAAGTAGCATTTAAGAGGAGCACCTGGAGCTATTTAAAGAAACTACTATTCTTTTGCTCCAGGTTGGAATCTTTCTTGCCACTTCTGAGGCCATTTGATATTCTTTTTATTAGGTGCCTTTGGATTAATTCAAGAGTTACATGAATTATAATATAAATGAGCTTTATCTATGATCATACTGACTTGATCTTTCCAAACTGGAGGAGCAACTAATGATAGTATAATAATAACTGAATGAGTGAATAAACGAATGCATGGTGAGTGTATGAAAGAATGAATGGTAGAGTAGGATTTATTATTCTGCTATTCATTACACATTTATGTGTGCTAATCTCATATGTTTCCCTCATTCACCTCTCTCTGTGCTCCTGCAAAAATAATACAATAATCTTAGCTCAGATTCCTGGTTTTTATATAAAGTGCTGTAAGTTTTACTTTTATATGTGATTAGTCAGGCTTGTAAAGCTGCATTATGTTTTCCTGAAGCACATAAGTATGGACTGACATATAAAAGATGAAAGTTTAGCTTTGGGGGTAAGCCTCAAAGTAAATTTGCCCTGCTTCCTAGTGTCTACTTCAAAATTCCAAAGATAAGAGTTCCATTTATTTGCATTTGCCATCTATTATCACTATTTAAACATCTTTCATTGCTGAAGCTGTACTTTCAAAGAGTAGGATGGGTTGATTTTGAACAGTAGCAGTTTATAAAGACAGCAGAGCCCTCACCTCCCAACCCTATCTCCTACTTTTTCTATTTTCAGCATGTAGGCTCTTTTCAGTATCACAGAGGAATAGATATTTCTTTGTAGAGCACATCAAGGGAAATAAAGTGAAGCATACCCTCAAAAGCAGTCCTCTCAAACTTGTACGGTTTCTCTCTACAAATCATGATTTCTGCTTTCTAATAATAACAATAACAAAAAGCTTCTTGAACATCAAATAGCTCTTGCAAAATAACATTTTGAAAATATTCAATTCAATGTATACAAACTAGAAACATGGATAAAATAGCAAACGTTTAGACGTTAGTGAATTAAATGGAAAAACACCTTTGAAAGTACATTATATATTGTTATTGCAAAACCACAATGTTACTAATATTGAATAAATCCTGAAAACAGATGGACTTTGGCTTTCTCTAATTGTGTCTGACCCTAATTGCTCTTTTTTTTTTCAAGAGAATAACATTTCTGTATATTAATCTTATTTTCAGAGCTTGAATTCTGGACTATGTGGGTATGCTTGCTGAATTCACTTTCTCCTGTGCGTGAATAAATAAGAGTGAGCCTGCATCCCACTGCTGAGTTCTCATAATAATGGAGGAACCATGGTCTTTGAAAGTCACAGATAATCCCTAATCCTCATTGTTGTCTTCTGTTTCAGCCCACCATTTCTCTAGAATGATTAGCAAGATGCAAAATTGACTGATGATCTTCACCCTTCCCATCTGACCCTACACACACCCCTTCTCCTAGAAGTGCCAAGGAGTCATGAAGTGACCAAAAGGTGCACAGTAGGAGGGAGAGGAAAGAAAAATAAATTTAGTGATCAACCTCAGGGGCTAAATTGGCTGTTTTCTATTATTCATTCATTTGAGCTTTCTCAGATGTGTGTTTTTTTTTTTGGAGACTTTCTTGTTGTTTTCTTTCCTCTCTTACAAATAGCCACCTTTTACCATGCACAGGGTTGGGGGAGCAGAGCACTTGAATGAGGTCTTGGTAGGCTGCCAGATTCTTGGGATGCTCAAGTGCAGTGTTTTCAGCTTCTTCTGAAATAGGCTCTTAAATTGTGCATGAAGCCTTTCCAGTGATGAACAGAAGTGAAAGTCATAGAGTAGTTGGGTCATGGGGATTCAAAAGCTGTTTATCAATCTTTGCTATTCACATAAAGCTTTAAATAGGATATTTTTTGAATTATGCATTTTGGTATTTGTATATCTACTTTATAAGGGGCAGCCTGCAGTCTATAAAAATATGATTCCCATTGAGTTATGTTTTGATCTACCCTCCCTATCAGTGTGCTTTTAAATTCTTATGTCATGAATTAAACATAGGACAATCTCATTCATTTAAATAAAATCTACCCACTGGGAGCCATATGCAATGGCCTGGGTCAAATCTGTGGAAGCCCCATTGTGGAGAAGAATGCGCTCAGACCATGTCTCTTCTGTTTCTATTGTCCAAGGGCTAAGAATGAACACCAAAGAGGAAGGAACACATCAATCTGAGTCACCAACATTTCAAAGATGCTCACTCGTTTTAAAAGGCCAATGCTCTGCAGGCTTTTACCAGACATAAGCTGGCAATTGAATTTCCTAAAGGAGATAGACTTTATCTAAAGTTGCTTTTTGTTTGTTGTGGAAATTGCTGGTAAAGGGAATTTCTTTGTAATTAATAAAAATAATTCTAAAATAGACATTATTATGGTCTATGGAGTAACAATTTTCTAATTTAGCATAATGCTAAGATATTTACATAAATTACATGATATAATTATTCTAAAAAGACATAAGAAAGCTAGTATTAGTACTCATCTGTATTATTATAAATGAAGAAAAGGAAGCACAAAAAAGTTAAGTATCTTGCCAAAGTTCACAAAGCATCATTCATTTAAATTACCTTTATTTTACTCTAAAATTTAAACATTAGGCTTGCAAAAATGTATACTTGCATATTTTATTAAGATACTGAAAAGTTTCTTAAAGAGCCTACTAATGCTGTTGTAATTTATTCTGGGACACTCAAAAAGAATTTCATATAATTTTGGCTATTGATGGTCATTTCTAATAACTTGAAAATGTCACAGTAGAATGCATATTAGAAACATCAACATTGACCGTGCATATTCCAAGGTTTCTAAGCTAGGTCAATTTTTTTCAAAATTTATTTTTCATTTATATTGTCACATAGTTTTGCTTAAACCTGTACCTTATAAAGTATAGCAGATTTATAAAATAAGTAAGTTTGAAAAATAAAAGAAGCTAAAGACAAATATTAATGCCTTTACTATATACAAGATTTTATGAATCAATATGAAAATGTGGACAAGTAAATTGAAAAGTGGACAGAGAATATGTCTAGGAAAGTCAGTGAAGAATAAATAAAATGGTTAAACAACACATGACAAAATGTTCAGCTTCAATTATAGGACTGTCAAACAGTATGATTATATTTTAATCTATTAAACTTTAAAAAATAAAATTGTTTCACACCTTTTGTTGCAAGGATATAGAGTTATAAGCACTCCCAAAAATCACTAATAGGAGTATAAATTAATAAAATAATCACACACATACAGATAATCTAAATATAAGTAAAAATCAAAGGACTTAAAAATGTTTATACCCTTTCAGCCTATAATTATATTTATAGTAATTTATATAAAGGATATAGAGAATAATATAAAATTTTACCTATAAGAATATTTAGCAAATCTTATTTTAAATTTATAAAAAATTAAATAGTTTGTAAGTTTAACACAAAATAAAGGCTTAGACATTATAATTTGAAGACTAATTAATATAAAAACATATGTATTTACAGTATACTTTTATGAGACAAAGGATATGAAATAATATGTATATCAATTTTAAAAACTGTCTTCTATATAAATATATGTATAATGTACGTATATTATATGTTGCTATTCATATTACATGCATATATGTAATAGAATATGAAAAAGTTATATAAAGGAGATAGAATGATAGGTGATGTTTGCTTTATTTAAAAAAAGTTTCTTTTATTGAAGTATCATTGATACACGATCTTATATTGGTTTCAAATGTACAACATAATGGTTTAGCAGTTACCCATCTTGTTAAATCCTCACCTGCTCTAGTGTGGTTACTATCTGTAACCTAGAAAGATGTTACAAATCATTGACTATATTCACCATGCTGTACTATCCCTGTGACCAATTTCTATTATGACTGAGAATTTTTGTGCCACTTAATCCCCCTTGCCCTCCCTGCCTAATCTACTTACCCATCCCCTTCCCCATGGTAACCATCAGTAACTTCTCAATGTCTATGACTCTACTGCTATTTTGTTCATTTTGTTTTGCTTTGTTTTTATATTCTACAAATAAGTGAAATCATATGGTATTTGTCTTTCTCTGCCTGGCTTATTTCACTTAGTGTAATACCCTCTAGATCCATCTATATTATTGCAAAATGGCAGGATTTCTTTTTTTCAAGGCTGAATAATATTCCATTGTATATGTCTACCACATATTCTTCATCACTTCATATATTGATGAACACATAGGTTGCTTCCATATCTTGGCTGTTGTAAATAACATGGTGATAAACAGGGGTGCATATATCTTTTCAAATCAGGGATTGTGTTTTCTTTGGGTAATTTCCTAGAGTGGAAGAGGCTGTCTTTTCTACATTGTATATTCATGGCTCCCTTATTCTATATTAACTGACTATATATGCATGGATCTATATCTGGGCTCTCTGTTCCATTGATCTGTGCCAGTACCATACTGTTTTGATTCCTTAGCTTTGTATTATAGCTTGAAGTCAGGGAGCATAATACACCAAGGTTTGTTCTTCTTTCTCAGCATTGCTTTGTCCACTTGGGGTCTTTTGTGGTTCCATACGAATTTTACAACTATTTGTTCCAATTCATTGAGAAATGCTGTTGGTATTTTGATAGGGATTATATTGAACCTGTAAACTGCTTTAGACAGGATGACCATTTTGACAATATTAATACATATTCAAGAGCATGGGATAGATTTTCATATATGTATTTCTTCTTTAATTTCTCTCATGAGTGTCTTACATTTTTCAGAGTATAGGTCTTTCACTTCCTTGGTTAGGTTTATTCCTAGGTATTTTATTCTTTTTGATACAGTTGTAAATAGAATTGTTTTCCTGATTTCTCTATCTGCTAGTTTACTGTTAGTATACAGGAATGAAACAGATTTCTGTATTTTAATTTTGTATCTTGCAGTTTTCCTGAATCCAGTCACTAGCTCTAATAGTTTTTTGGTATTGTCTTTTAGGTTTTCTATGTATAGTATCATGTCGTCTGCAAATAGTGACCGTTTTACTTCTTCCTTACCAATATGGATGCCTTTTACCTTTACCTTGTCTAATGCCATGGCTAGGACCTCCAGTACTATGTTGAATAAAAGTGGTGAGATTGGGCATCCTTATCTTGTTCCAACCTTAGAAGAAAAGCTTTCAGATTTTCATTATTGAGTATGATGTTAGCTGTCAATTTTTCATAAATGGCCTTTATTACATTGAGGTCCATACCCTCTGTATCCATTCTGTTGAGTTTTTATCATGAATGGATGTTGAATTTTTTTCAGATGCTTTTCAGCACTTATTGAGATGATTATATAATTTTTGTGCTTTTTGTTACTGTAGGCTGTATTGATTGATTTACAAATATTATACCATCCTTGCATCCCTGGAATAAATCCCACTTGGTCATGAAAGATCATCCTTTTGATGTATTTTTGAATCTGGTTTGCTAATATTTTGTTCAGGATTTTTGCATCTATCTTCATCAAGGATATTGGTCTATAATTTTCTTTTTTTATGGTATTTTGCCTGGTTTGGTTTTAGTATGAGAGTGATGCTAGCCTCATAGAATGAGTTTGGAAGTATTCCTTCCTCTTCTTCAGTTTGGAATACTTAAAGAAGAATATTAGCTCTTTAAATGTTTGGTAGAATTCAGCTGTGAAGCCATCTGGTTCTTGACTTTTGTTTGTTGGGAGTTTTTTGTTTGCCAATTGAATGCCATTGCTGGTAATTAGTGTGTTTAGATTTTCTGTTTCTTCCTGGGTCAGTCTTGGAAGGTTGTAGTTTTCTAGGAATTTCTCCATTTCTTCTAGGCTGTGTAATGTATTGGCACATAATTTTTCATAGTATTCTCTAATAATCCTTTGTATTTCTATGGTATTCATTGTGACTATTCCTTCTTCATTTCTGATTTTGTTTATCTGTGTATGCTCTTTTTTCCTTGATAAGTCTGGCTAGGAGTTTGTCTATTTTGTTTATTTTCTCAAAGAACAAGCTCTTGGTTTCATTGATTTTTCTATTGTCTTATTATTTTTTATTTTATTTATTTCCACTCTTATCTTTTTTATATCCCTCCTTCTGTTAACTTTGGGTTGCATTTGTTCTTTTTCTAGTCTTCTAAATTATGAATTTTAGACTGTTTATTTGGGATTGGTCTTGTTTCTTGAAGTATGCATGTATTGCTTTGTACTTCCCTCTTAGAACTGCTATCATGGCATCTCACAAATTTTGGACTGTTGTATTTTTGTTTTCATTTGTCTCCATGTATTGTTTGATTTCTGTTTTTATTTGTTTTTAATCTGTTGATTATTCTAGAAGCATGTTTTTTATTTCCGTGTGCCTGTGGGCTTTTTGTTTTCTTCATGTATTTTATTTATAGTTTCATACCAGTGGTCACAGAAGTTGCTTGATACAATTTCAGTCCTTTTTAATTTATTGAGGATCTTTATGAGGCCTTGAATGTGATCTATTCTGGAGAACATTCCATGTACACTTGAGAAAAATGTGTATTTTGCTGCTTTTGATTGGAATGTTCTGTAGATATCAACATATTAAGTCAATTTTACCCAATGTAATGTTGTATTGTTCAGTGCCACTGTTTATTTATTTTCTGTCTGGTTGATCTATTGATGTTGTGGTGTGTTAAAATCTCCTAAAATGAAGATTTTGCAATCTATTTCCTCCTTTAATTCTGTTAGTTTTTGTTTTACATATTTAGGTCCTCCTATGTTGCATTCATAGATGTTTATAGTGGTTATATCCTCTTGTTGGGCTGACCCCTTCATCATTATGTAGTGTCGTTTTTTGTCTCGTTATTTTCTTTGTTTTTAAATCTATTTTTTATGATAAAAATATTGCTACTCCTTCTTTTTTCTCTGTATTATTTGCATGAAATATCTTTGTCTATCCCTTCACTTTCACTCTGTGTATGTCTTTGGGTCTGAAATGAGTCTCTTGTAGGCAGCATATAGGTGGTTCTTGTTTCTTTGCCCATTCTGTCACCCTATGTCTTTTGATTGGTGTATTCAGTCCATTTACATTTATGGTAATTATTGATAGGTTTGCACTTATTTCCATTTTATTAATTGTTTTCTGGCTTTTTATAGCTCCTCTCTACTCCTTTCTTCCTCTCTTACACTCTTCTCTTGTTACTTGATGGTTTTCTTTAGTGTTGTGATTGGATTCCTCTTTTTTAACTTTTTGTGCACCTATTATAGGCTTTAGGTTTGTGGTTACCATAACGTTCCAGGATAGCTTCCTGACTGTATAAAGTATATATTAAGTTGGTGATTGCTCTATTTCAAACACAATCTAAAAGTACTTCTTTCTTCTTCTTCCTGCACATTTTATGTATTAGATGTCATAATCTTCACTTTTTGTATATCCCTTCACTAATTTTGTGTATAGTTGGTTGCACTACTTTTGTTTTAATTTCATAATCGCTTGGTAATAAATTGGGTCTACTACCTTTACTGTGGTTTTATTTTCACTGGTGAAATATATTTAGAATTAGGAACATTTTCATTTATAGCAGTCCCTTTAACATATCCTTTAACACTGGTTTAGTGGTTATAGATTCCTTGAGCCTTCGTTTATCTGAGAATTGTATAATCTCTGCTTCAAATGTGAATGAAAATCTCACTAGATAGAGAATTGTTTGTGGAAAGCCCTTCAGTTTCAGTACATTAAATATTTCATGCCAGTCCCTTCTGACCTGTAAAATTTCTGCTGCAAAGTCTGCTGATAGCCTGATGGGGTTTCCCTTGTATTTTTCTCTCTCTGGCTGCTTTCAATACTCTCTCCTTATCCTTGATCTTTGTCATTTTAATTATCATATGTCTTGGTGTTGTTTTCTTGGGATTTCTTTTATTAGGGGCTCTCTGAACTCCCATGACCTAAGTGTCTATGTCCTTCCCTAGATTGAGAAACTTTTCAACAATTATTTCTTCAAAGAGACTTTCTATCCCTTTGTGTCCCTATTCTCCTGGTACCCCTATTATGGAAATACTGTTTTGTTTGGATTGGTCACACAAGAAGATTGGTAATCTCCGTTTCACTTAGACCTATTTCTTATGTCTTATCCTATACTTTTGTTTGAAACTCTGCCATCTTTTTTCCTGATCTCCTTTCTTCTCATGATGATGTGGGATGATAAAATGCCTATGCAATGAGGTGAAGTTATTTTCTTTATTCTCTACATGTTTCTGCATTTTAAAATTTACTACAATTAATGTATGCATGTATGTATATACACATATATATGTGTATATATATATATATCTTTTATAATTACAAAAACATAAAATACTTGAGAGCATATTTCTATAAAGCAAAGATGAATATGGCTAATATAATAAGGGATCAAACCATGGTGAAGGAAATAATATCCCTATATAAATCAATATAAATCCATGGTACTGTTGTGGGTCAAGTTTGTTCTGGTTCTTGTCCCTGCTGAAACAAAGAATTGAAAGACAGAGACACAATAGAAAAGCAAAGTGAAAGTTTTATTTGAATACACTTGAAGGGAGGGTTTGTCCAGGGAAAAGGTAGATATAGGACCTGATATTTTAGGGGAGTGTCTATTTATCATGTCCTAGCTGGAAGGTGCCTCTTTGATTGACAGAGTGATTTCATTTGATTGACAGTTCTAGTCATACACCCATTCCTCTTGGTGCACATATCTTTTCCCAAAATACACAAAGAAAAGCCCAATGGTGGTGGGGGAGCAAAATCACAATTTTACTTAATGAGATTATGATGAGTTATGGTTTGGGTGGTCCTTAGTTTTTTTGATTGCATCTATGTTGTGGTCTGGTTGGACCTGTTTGTCCTGGTCCTGATAGGCAAGTAAGTAATCTCCCTATATAGCCTTTGTTGTCTTCAAGTGGGATTCCCTCCTGGGCAGTTTTTTCCTTGAACCTTACCTTCCCCTTCCCTGGTTGTGTAATCTCTCTTTCTACCAAACAGTACTGTTAATAGTATAAATGTTTATTTGAGGAAACACACGAAGAAGTTCAGCCTCACTGTTACTCACAGAAATTTTCTCTGAAACAAGTACAGTGATATTCCTGGACATCTGTTGATGTTCAGTGCTGCTGAAGATGGAAATATAGGCATTTTCAAACCCTACTGGCCAGAGTGTGAAATTGGTACAGCCTTTTTTGGAGGGCAGTACATCAATGTCTATTAAAATTTTAAGTGTGTTTACATTAATGTGTATATATTCATTCATTTAGGTATGAAGCCTAAAATGTGTATACATAGCAATTTCACTTCAAGGAATTGATACTCTAAAACTCTCCACCCAAGTAAGCAAAGTTGGATGTTCAAAATGTTCATTGCAGCATTTTTTATAAAAGCAAAATATTGGGGGCAATCTAAATGCCAATCAATAGAAGGCTGTTTAGATTTAATAGCTGCTGAAAAATTTAAGAGTAATATATATGACATAGATATATAAGACATTATGTTAAAAAAAGCACAAGGCACAATGCATATGTCATGATTTAATTATTTTTAATTTAATTATTGGCATCATTTAACTGAGGCTTTAAAAGATCTGAATATATAGAAAATATCCAAAGAGTTAAATCATAAATTTGACAGAAGTTATCTCTTTGGAGGATATGAAGACAAGGATTGTTGGAGAATAAAGCAGAAATTTCTTTTTTTACTTTTATTCTTCGATAAAGTTTGAAGTTTTTGCAAAGAGAAGTATATATGTATAACTTATGTAATTAAAATGATTTAAAATATTCAAAGAACCAAGAGAAGTGTTAAACATTTGTTTTAACCAAACATTAAAATCTTGGAAGATATCACTGTGTTGTTTAAACTGTAAATTATTTTCTCCAGAATAAGAGTATTTCCCTTTTTCTCTTAAATTATTTTAATTTTTGTGGCCAGCATAAAGCTGATTTTGGCAAGAGTGAAAGACACTTCTCAGAAGAGGAGAAATCTGTAGAGCAATGCCTACAATATATTAAGTTACAACAGTTCTTTCTTTAAAGTTTTTGGTTATATCATTATCTCTTAACAAAACATTTTTATTTTTCCAGTTTTAAAATCCTCCTGTGACCATGTTGCTTGATTTCTCTTTTCCTTTCATTTCTTCATGACAGCAATGCAAAACAAATTTAGATAAAAGTGTCTTGTTCATTTTTTGACTGCTCAACTATCTGCTCCCAAGCTGAGACAAAGAGCATTATTTTGATAAGAAATAATTTTTCTCTTTGCATTATGTTGTTGCTCCAACTGAAAAAAAATCTTTTATTATAAAAGCAATTTATGTTATTTTTAAAAATATTAGATAATAGATAAATAGATGAGAAGAGTAAAAATACCACTCTAATCCTACCATATAGAGATAACCACTGTTAGTATTTTAGTATGTATCCTTTGTGTACACCAGATTTCCTATATCTTGATTGTTTTCCTCATGTAATCTACCCCTTATCCATTTTATCATTTATATATATATATAATAATAGCACAGGATTATACCATATGGATATTCTATTTTTAGACATTGAGGTTTCTAGCAGGGCCAGCTGGTTGCCACTGCAACAGCCTCTCCCTCTACCTTGTTGAAAAATCCTGGCTCCCAAAATAGAGGATGAAATGCCCATTATTCACTTTCTCAGACTCTCTTGTAGCTAATACATAAGGTGTGAGGTCCAAAAATTGGTCAAAGATGCCAAGTAATGTTTCTGGACTAAGTTTTCTTCCTAGGTAAAATATAGAGATGCTTGGAGAAACCTGTGATTGTGTGATGTGTGATACCTGGAGCTGCAGGAGTTTTATTGTAACCATTCACTTAGGAATGAAGGCTAAAAGCAAAAATATGCCAAAGATAACAGGGTGTGAATACTAAGATTTTGAATCTTTGATGACATTCCTGAGCTGCTGAACTAAGGTTAAAACCTTCTTTTTAGGATTTCCTATGGGCTAACAAACTATAATCATTTAAGGCACTTTAGTCAAGTGTTCTGTTAACTTGCAGCCAAAAGCAAGCCAACTGATATAGAGTTGGTTCCACTTTTTCACTATCTCGATTTCTCATTGTTGAATGTATAATTTTGTAAATCTGTCCAAGTGTTTTCCTGGGATAAATTCTTGGTAGTTGAATTCCTGGCTCAAGGTCAGGCTCACTTTGCTAAAAATATCAAATTATTTTAAGGTTATTTAAGACAATTTAATACTCTATTTTTGTGTATCCTAATTTAGGAAGTGGTTGAATTTAGGAAGTAAGGTCATCAACTAACAAGATAAGATACTAGACACTGATTGTGTGTTCCTGCCCACATTACTTACTACTTGGTTGATTTTAGTCATGTTATTAGTTAACTTATCTTTTCCTTAGTTTCCTCATCTATAATATGAGGATAAAAAAGAAGCTACTTCATTGTTTTTTTATGAAGATTAGATAAGTTAATAACTGTTAAACTATAAGGACTATCTAAGTCAGTGTAAGTGTTCTTTGTCCCTCTGTGTAATCTCACATCCCCTCACAGTGATTGATATATAAATAAGTTGCTTAAGAAATATTATCAAATAAATAAATGAAAGAATAATAAATCTGAGCTTATCTGGACTATTGTTTTCTCATATTTTAGGGTCTCTAGAATCTACTCTGCTCATTTTTGCCTTTGTTATTTGTGTTTTTTGCTAGGACCATAAAGTGAGCTGGATTATAATATTACACATAGAAATTGGTGCAGATTTTTAGCAAAGAAGATGCTCAAATATGAAACATCCTTAAGATCAGCATAGTGGGTTATATATGATTTTGCTCCACCAAAATACTTACTTGCTCTTTGACAATCAACAGGGAGGAAGCAGGCGAAGCAAAGTTATATCATTGATAGTATGTTGTTTTATCCAATATAAGAATTAAAGCAAAACAAGAACATCACATTTCCTCAATGTAGTTTTAAGCATTAATTGTAGATATTTTCCTTAGATCTTTTCACAAAGATTTTTCAGAGAAATAGTATCTGTAAACAAAGGATGAGAAAATACAAAACATGGCATTTTATATACATATAAACATATATGTTTGTTACAGTGTATATATCCATACAAATCTGAATTCTATAATAAATTTTATCACATTTTATGTGCACATAGAATAATCCTGTATCAAAGGACTGTTGAATTTAATGGAAGTTTTATGTGAAGTCCAACTATCTTACCCTTTGGCTAATGACTATCAATCAACCACTCATTTCCCTCAGTTATGTATTATCCTTTTGAGGATTTAAAAGCAGTCCCTTCAGAACTTTAGTGCATTATCTCATCACTCTAATGTACTCTACAGTGTATAACAGTATGTCGCAGTAGCTACCAAAATGAAATGACTGCTCCAACCTGTAGAAACAGCCAAAATTGTTATAGTGGTTCTTTTGATAACAGCATTTAGTGGTTCTATGAGAGTATTTTTATTTGGTAAAGGAAGAGTCTTATCCAATTTTTAAGCTTTTTAATATACAATTAATGACAAGAAAAGGAAAAGAAATGCATATTCCATATTTACTCTAGTGACAGATGATCAGTTAATTTTAATGGATACCCAGAATGAACTTCTGAACAGTAGAAAAATTGCCCATGAACCACTGGGGCTTAAAATAAAGGCTCTTTTTGGATATATTATGTATGTCTTGGTCCTCAAAAAGCAAAATTTATGGATTCAAAAGACAGTGTCAGTCAGCAAGCTACAAAACAGTTTGCACAAGCACATTTCAAAAAGTATTTTAAAGCAGAATTAAGTTAGAAACTGGTATTTAATGTTAGAATCAATCATTGGTATGTTTAGGGGTGCATTCACATTAAAAAAAAAAGATTAGCTATTTCCTGGCAGGATCTAGTGTAAATCTGTACACTTTTAAGTTACTTTTAAAAGAAATTTCAGATGAGAAGAGCTTATTAATACTGTTCCCTGATCAGAAAACTCTGAGTTGACCCTTTGTCTTCCCATGTTTTCTAGTTGACAATAACTCTTCTCCAGACAGCTGTGATGCTTGGTGGCCACTGCTACAAAAGACTTTAACTCACTTATTTATCAGCTGTTTATTCAAGACCTACTGTGTGCTAGGCACTGTTGTAGCCATTTAGAACACAGCAGGAAACAAATAATACAAAATGTCTTGCTCTCATAGAGCATTGCCAAAAAAAGATTTATTAAATTCACCAATTTGACCGAAGGATCAGGATATATTCAGTAATAGTGATGCAGCATACTTTTTGGGGTGGGGACTAACTGAAATTATGAAATATATTTTGAAATGTATTTGTATAAATAATTTGAAAGGAACCAGTTTTCCTCTTTTCTAATCTGACATCCCACAAATATGGGTTAGAAGATCAAAGTTCTGCCTTGGAAAAGGGCTTAGAACAAAGTATAAACTCTAAGAGTTGTAGAAGAAACAGTAGTTGGTATGCATATAATAAATATTTTCATGTTTTAGAGAAAGCTCCCATCCTCCTTGTAGTGATGTGCAGTAAGTCTGCTGTGTTTCTGGGAAAGCTGGAGTCCGGAAGCAGAGAGATATTCTACTCTAATTGCTACTTATTATGCTGGACTCTCCTCTGATGAGGACCCATCTTGGCATGCCAACATTTCAGTCTCCACAACAGTTTCTAAGCCTTCAAAACCTTCTAAACCATTTCCATGCACAAGTGTAGCACCTGGCATCTTAAGTTATTAATAGAATTGCATCTCAAAGCAATGGTGGTGTTTGCTGGTGTGTGTGACCATTGTATTGACTCTTTCAAGTTGTGTGACTTTGCCATGTGGGTTATCAGGATTCACATTCTTGTGATGTGGTGGTAAGGGTATGGAACTAGAACTCTGGAGTGGGAGACTCTGTGAGGCGGGTGCCTGGCTCAGCCCCTAACCTCTAACAGGCTCTTAGACCAGCCAAATCCTCCTTGTGTAAAAAGGATCTTGAAAACATTTGCTGTTTCATCCCTATGAATTAATGGATCACCTATATTTTAAATGGTGCACTTTCTAATGGAACAAAATTTTTAAAAAGCCTGACAAACACAATTTGGGGACAGAAGTGCATATTTCTTCATGCTAATTAATAGCCAAAGCATCAGGTAGTATTACAATCACTTGTTTTGATAACTTCTTTGCTTAACATGTTATAACACAATTGGATTTGAATCCTGTTTTCTGGGAAAATTTTTTAAATGCAAACTATTGCCTACTTTCTAACTCCTCCAATACTATCATAGTCTTTGACTTAACCTCACTGACCTTTAAAAGACTGATGTTGGTGATGGAGAAGGTATAGGTCAAAAAAAGTCAGAGAACATGAAGAGAAGCTTCTAGAATAGAAGACGGAATGAGAGTTTCACTCATGAAGTCATCCCACTTCCTCTCTCTTTCCAGTAATTATTTACTATTCTGTGCAAATGTTGGTCCCTAGTAATAGCCACTGAATGTAATATTAACATATTGTTATATACTAGTCAAACTTTTAAATTAACTTAATCCAAACTAAAATTGCCCTAAATATTTTGGGACACCAGAGGAAGTTTTGAAGACTGTTTTTTTTTTAAACTTGTGTATATTTTAAATATATATTCTAATTTCTTTTACATTTTATCTGATCTTATTACTTCCTAATTTGGTTAAATATTACAGCTACAAAATAACTGCAAAAGAATCTTTCTTGTGATTTTCCCAGAACAGCTAGAATTATGGAGTAATGAAAATGTCCTAGTGTCTTCCTAGGCCTTTTCCTAGTGGAATACAGATTACTCTTCTCCTAATGGTTATCTTCTCTTCTCTCCTCCTTTTTCTGTCTCACCCCTTTAGAAGCATACTTGAGAAACCAAATAAGAAACATTGGTTCTTATAATAATACATAAATCATACCTAACTTTCTCTGGAAAGTTAAAAAAAAATCTAGGTGCCAGTCTGTCCACAACAATTTTGACTTATGTCTGCTTTGTGACCAGAGCCAAGGACCGACCTCTCATGCTTGTGAGTACTGAAAAAAATAGAAAATCTTCGACTCTGACTCACAGGGCATTTTCACATTTCGTAGGAAATTTAAAACTTGTGAAGAATTTTAAAGTTTATAGATGATTTGCCTTTGCACTCAAATAAATCTTTGAGTAAAGTCCTGATGCTGTCCTTAAGTAACTGAGCTTAAAAGCAATTTCTTAAAAATTTAAATTTAAAGTATGTTTTTAATATTTACTTGATGGAAATTTTCAAAAATAGAACATATAGAACACAAAACTAGAACACATAATGAATCTTCATGTAGCAGTTTCCCAGTTTCAACAACTATTAAGCAGCTAAACTACATTTTAACTGATAAACTAAAAAGTGATACTTTTTAGCACTACATGTAGAGAGTCTAAAATTATTAGCTTGGATAAAGTAAGAGTTTTCCATTACTATCTCAATTTAGGCAATTCATACGAAAATGAAATGGTTTGTTAAAATTGTCCCTACTTAGTATGTTAGGTGGTGTTTTTATGTTCGGCTTATCCTTTGATCAGCTAACAACTGTAAAACTTATCTCAGTGGAATCAAAGCCCTAACATAAAATAAGAACTATATTCATGAAAACTATTTCTACTCTTTTGGGCATAGTAGACTGTGGGTATTCAGGTAGCTACATGCTTAAAATACCTATAAATCCTCCAGGGATATTTAACACTTAGGTCCTGCTCCTGATACCCTCAGAGATATTGTCAGCACTTGGGAGTAAGCCAGTTCAGGAGAATTCATCTGACTCATGATGAAGGGAAATGGGTCAACCAAACTCTGATAATCTGATGATAATTTGATTTAGTCTTATTCCAACTTTGGTATTTGAAGTGTAGGAAACCAAAGACCTTCCATGTATATGGGCAAGTGGTCTTCTAGAGATTTTAGTTGGTTTGTCGAACAGACTGAAATGTTTTGAGTGCGAAAATATAACTATGCTAACTAGGTTTCCACATGGCCATTGAGGACTGATAATATGACCTCAACAGAACCCAGAGTAAGATTGTGGGTAGAGAAATGGATGCCAATGAGAAAGTGCTTCCAACATGAATGATTAGTTCTTTTGATCACCCTTCTCAATATTCTGGACCCTACTTTAAGCTGGAAGAAGGTAGTGCTGCCTGACTCTGTAGCATAGCTTGCATGATATGGAAGCCATAAAAGAAGTGGTCCTTGGGAACCATTTTAATGACAGAGTTACACTCATGAAACACCTGGTATTTTTGTGAGTTATTAAAAACTTGTGACTCATATCTAGAGGAAAATAAAGAGACTTTTTTTTAAGAACAGGAAACCCCTCATGTCACCATAAGAAAAAGGTATGTCTGTATAGGTCAGAAGCATCTGGCTTTATTTTGTTTAAGCCTTAAATTTTCAGTTGGCATCATTTTCATAATGCTTGCCATAGGCCTTTCAGACATCCCTGACCCACTGTCCTTACAGGCATTCCCAGGAGAAGATGAGAAACAAACAAATACATGTGCATTTCTTCTAGAACAGATACTTTTGTAGTACTCTCCTAACCAAATTAAAAACAAACAAGAACAAAACAACAACCACATATTTTATTCCTTCTATATTATATGTCATTACTGAAGAAGTTGAAAGCAAGTGATGAAAATGCCCTAACTTAACTTTTAAATACCCCTTTAAGGTTCAACAACGCTGTAGTTCCCAGTGACAGGTCTATAGTTCCCTGTCCCTTCCTTCTTTCTGTTATTAGCATTTGTCCTCTTCACTTACTAACAGTCCTTACTATAGAGTGAAAGGAGAGTTGTTGAACTGCCAGTCAACCACTTTTGCCTCCTTTTAATTCATCTCATAAAATATTTAGAAGGAAATAAAACTGTGAGGACTGACTTTTTAGTTAAATGTTTGAAAGAAATATCAAAAGGGCTACTTTTAGTTATGTTTGAATTTCATTTTCTTTCATAGCTCTATCATCTCCCATTTCTAAAGATAATGGTGGCTTACCTTTTATAATAATTTATTATTATAATTTTGTGGCTGAAATCTAGACTAATGTCTGTTAGTGTTTAAGACAATGCCTACCTAAGGGGGCAAAATGCAGAGATGAATAAAAATAATTCAGCTAACTGCATAGGAAAAATAGGCATACAGAAGACAGACAGATGCCTATCCTGAGTTTCCCAGCATGATATTTGGTCAATCTCTGATCCTTTTGTGATGTTGCCAAAGTAGACAAGGGCCTTAGCTACTAACTGATGTCATCAGGTTACCATTATACACTTGTTCCTTCTACTATTACCTTGGGTATAAGTAGATATGGTCTCTCTTTCAAATAACAATTACAGAGACAAGCTTTTCTCTGTAGTATTCAGATTATGAAGTGCTTTCTATACCAATCACCAAATACTTTTCCTAATAGCATAATAGCACATACGCTTGTTCTAATATTGGAAAATGGGAGTGCTTACTAAAGATTGAGGAGGAAAAATACTTCGATATTCTCCTTGAGATCAATTATTTTATTCCCAGTTTCTATTTCTGGGCACACAGTGATTAAGAAGTACATCCTGGCCTTTTCTTGGTAACTCAGCATTTTTCCTGCTGTTGAGAAGATTCTTTATGCCTTTTAATGGGATTTACTGACACTAAGTTAAATGTATATGATCCAAAGAAAAAACCCATACATAAATAATCATATATTTTTTACTCATTTCCTAACCTATAGAAGTGACAATATGTTTTTGTTGTAGATATTATGAAATATCCTGATTTACAGTTCTGGCCAAAGTGAAATATTATGAGAGGTTGCCATTTTTGTTATGACTTGTGTAAATCAATGCAAACTTGTAAAGGTGTTTATTGACATCTTTAATTGGTAAAGATATGGTGAGAAATTATTCAGTGGTAGGAGGTAAAATTATGAAATCAGTGCCTTATACATGACCTAACTCCCTTCACTGGAAATTCTGAATAAAATGTGGAAACATGAAATTAAAAAGCATAAAAATGGAAGAAACTTTAAAGGTCATTGAAACCCATTGAGTTCAAACCTATCCCCAGCATGAAATCCTTTAATTACACATCTGGCAAGGATCTTCAGGTGCTCAATAATGGAATGGCGAAAGAACAAAAGAAAGAAAACATCTAAAACATCTAGGTTCAGCTTGGACATTTCTAGGAATTCACTTCTGAAGGCAGCCCACTCTATTTTCAACAGTTTCAACATTTAGAGTGCTATTTTCTATACTACTTGATGGCATTTATTACTTCTTTATTAATATCACTTTGATAGTATCCAGTCTATAGAAAAAAGGACCTCACTTGAATAAAATACCATAGAGACTATGATAGACTTTATCACTCTTGGGCTTTTCAAGGGTAAAAAAAATCCATAAGGAAGCTCTAGGAAGTGTCCTCTTATTTGAAATAGGATATCAATATTCCTTATTGTTTTAATATATTGAGTTATTTTATCCAAATAATGAATACAAAAATTGGTGTAGTATAATGAAAATATGAATACAGAAGGCAAAGCTTAGCAAAATCATCTGAAGACTAGAATGCTTGGAATAAAAATCACATAAATTTATTCTGCATTTTGGTAAAAGAAGCTAAAAGGTATTAGGGATAATCTGTTAATTCAGGATGGCTCCTATCAGTTTACTTCCAGATAGCCTACATTTTCACAAGTGAGAAAAAACAGGCACATTGTCATGATATCTCTTAAACCTAGCCTCCTCCTCTTCTCCCCTCCTCTTTGTTCTGACTCTGAAAATTAACTCCTTTAGGATAAACCCTGATAACAGGAAATCTGGAGCTACCATCAGAGCTGTTTCAATAGATTACCATGCTGAACCTCCTGGCCTTCTGTCTGGGACTGAGACCAGGTCTGGCTTTCTGCAGAAATGCTCATCAATCTTTCCTCGCCTTGGTCTCTGGTTTCTGGGAGATGGCCTAATTTCTTGCTTTATATTCTTGTAAGAGTCAACTAGAAGAGTTTTCCCTAAACAGCATTGACAAGAATAGAGAAGGTGAGAATGAGAACATTGGGGTTCTGTGGTTCTGCTAATCTTATCCTCATTGAGCCTTGGTTTCCTTAAGAGGAAAATTACTGCTTATGTGCTGCCGAGGACCAAACCTCCAGCTCTAACCCCAGCTTTAAGAAAGTATCAGTATCTTTCATAGTTCATAGACTGCTTGTAGGAAACTGTACAAAATCTATGAACTTGTGTAAGTAAATCATTTACCCAGGTTGGATGGTCTTCATAAATTGTTCTGGAGTTAAGACAGGACAAACACAGATTTCTTCAAAGAACAAAAATTGAAGTTTATCAGTGGCAATAGTCCCCACGTATTTTCACTTATGATCTGCTCTTGTTTTGTTACAGGGCATTAAAACAGTCAGGATTGGATTCCAGCTCTTCTGTGGTAGGAAGTAGATCAGGTTTTATCCCCAAAATATAGAAAATGACATATTTCATATATACATTTTAAGTCAAATTTATTGAGATATAATTATTATACAATTAAATTCACACTTTTAAAGTGTATTGATTGATTAGCTCCAACTAATGCATATGGTTGTTTAACCACCACCACAATCAAGATACAGTACATTTTCGTGGTCCGAAGAAGCCCCTCTATGACCTTTTGTGGCCATTCACCTCTCTTCACCCCAAACCCTGGGTAACCACTGCTGTATTTTTAGCCCCTATAGTTTTGCAAAATACTTATAGGAAGAAAGTTAAGATATCAGCAAGTGCTGATGGAGAAATAATAAAAAAGTAATGTGATTAGTGTGAAAATTACACTTTGTAGTTTCTGGCATAAACATTAATTATTTTTCTTCCACACCATGCACATCTTGTTCCAGCACATCTTGTTCCACCCTGATATTACCCATTATCAGGCTCTATTCAGTGAAAAATAAGACCATAATCAAAACAATGTAGTTTGGCTTAGGAATAGATGAAGAGCTCAGTGGAATGGAATAAAGAGACTAGAAATAGACCCATACATAATATGGAAACTTAACGTAAGGCAAAGGTGGCATTTTGTTTCAATGAGAGAAAGATCATTTATTAAGTGTACGGTTTGGCAAAACCAGCTTTCCTTCTGGAAGGGAATAAAGTTACCTCACACATGAAATCAATACCATGTAGATTGAATAAATTTTATGTAAATAATACTATAAAACACTAGAAAATAATTTAGGAGAAGAATAAGAGTAAAAGAGATATTCCTAGGAGAAATAGAAAACCCAAAACCCACACACATCAAGGATAGACATATTTGCATGGCAAAAGATGGTATAAACTAGGTAAAAATTAAAGATTGATTTATTACAATGAATTCATATCTTTGCCTGAAAACTGATAAGAAAAATAATCAAAAGATAAGAACAGCATTATCTCAGTAAATTTATAACCCTGACAGTTGATAAATAAAAGGGTGTTCTTCCCCATTATTAGTTAAAAGAAAAATTTAAATGACAAAATATAATGCTTTTCTTTAATTAGATTGGCAAAATTTTAAGGTGGAACAACACTTAATGCTTTTGAGGATGTGGTGGAACAGATATTCTAATAATACATACGGGTGTGTGCAAATTGTTTCCATCACTCTGAAAAGAAATGGCAAGACTGAAAATTTTCATACCATTTTAGGAATCTTTCCTAATGAAATAAAAGTACCAGTACTCTTACAATTTATGCAAGATTATTTTCAAGAATATTTGTTGCATTATTGTGTAAGGGGTAAAAGACAAACTGAAGTTCTTTCAAGAGTAGGTTAATTAAATAAATTATGGCATGTACATTTGGAAATGTCATGTAGCTATTAGAACAAATCAATTATATTTATTGGTTGACTCATATCTTGTGTTTTTTGAGAAAGCACATTGCATAGTAATGTATATAATGTGGTGCCACTTTTGTAAAACAGTATGCATGTATGTTTTAAAACAAATATATGTGCATATATTTATGTGTGTAAACATAAAGAAAGTTGTGAAGTTAAGTATACCACAATGTCAGGTTGTTAATCCAGAAGTTTCAGAATGGAGATTATTATTTTTAGAAAATATATCTTTAAGTTATTGCACCTGTTATAATGAACACACACAAATTTTGAAATTAAAAAAAAAAAAGTAACTGGGAAAATAAAAAGACCGAGTCAAGTTTCCAGTTGAACTGGGACCAGAGACAAAATATAGACTGTTACCAACACTGAGAAACTTGCTTCTTGGTGCTCAGGAGAGCAAGCCCACATTATAGTGGAAGCCAGAAGTATGAAGACACACATCATCTGAAGCTCCAGTCACGGGGGAAATATAGGCTGGGCCTTAGGCAAATATTTATGAGTTAAAGTAATTATTGATTAGTAGTTAATTTTTTAATTAAAAGTTTTCATTTCAATGGTACCTGTAACTGATACAGTAATTTGAAAATATAACCTTTTTGAAAAAATATTCAAATGTTACTACATTGGGACTCTCAAGTTAAAAGGGCTTTTTGTTATGCTCATCTGTTTTAATAGGGGAGGAAATAAATAGCAGAGGTATTAGAGCATGCATTCTAGAGCCAGACTTTTTAGATCAGGACCTAGCTTGGTCTCTTACAGATCTGTGATTTAGGGCACATTGTTGAACTCTTGTGAACTTCTCAGTTCCTACATCTGCAAAATGAGCATTAATAATTGTGCCTACCACAGAGAGTTGTTCTAAGAATTACATGAGTTATTTTCTGTAAAACACTGAAATAATGCCAAACAGGAAGTGTTGTGCATGTGTTTATTAAATAATGAATGGCAGATACCCTCCTATATTTTTCTGACTATTCTGTAGGACTTTCAAAGCAACGCTTTGGGGATTTATTCTTGGTCACCTTCAGGATCTTTGAACTGGATCTCTAAAGATTTAATCCCTGTAATGACTGGTCTCCCACGTTGGACAATGACAACCATGCTGACCATTGTTTGAGCCTCTTGAGGATAAGGAAGTGGTATCACTAATCTAAGTATCTCTGTACTAAGCACAGGATAATGTGCAATGCATTCAGGTCAGTATTATGAACCAAAGATAACCTGAACTGATAGTCACATCCTCTTGGTCACAATGAATTAGGTCCTATTTTCCAGTCATAAGCAAGGTGTAATTCTTGTTTACTGTCAGGTCAGTGTTATGTTCCAGTGTGCTCAGTTTCATAAAATTCAAGGCTACTTGCAGGCCTCTCTCTACCAGCCACATACATATTAAATGGGTGAGTTGATAAGGGAAATAAGTTTTTGGAGAATTGAGATTTTTTTGGGGGTATCATTAATATACAATTACATGAGAAACATTGTGGTTACTAGATTCTCCCCATTATCAAGTCTCCACTACATACCCCATTACAGTCACTGTCCATAAGCATAGTAAATGCTGTAGAATCACTACTTGTCTTCTCTGTGTTGTACTGCCTTCCCCATGCCCCCCCACTATATTATGTGTGCTAATTGTAATGCCCCTTATTCCCCTTCTCCCTTCTTCCCACCCACCACCCCCAGTCCCTTTCCCTTTGGCAACTGTTAGTCCATTCTTGGGTTCTGTGAGTCTTCTGCTGTTTTGTTCCTTCAGTTTTTGCTTTGTTCTTATGCCCCACAGATGAGTGAAATCATTTGGTACTTGTCTTTCTCCGCCTGGCTTATTTCACTGAGCATAACACTCTCTACCTCCATCCATGTTGTTGCAAATACTAGGATTTCTTTTCTTCTTATGGCTGAATAATACTCCATTGTGTATATGTACCACATCTTCTTTATCCATTCATCTACTGATGGTCACTTAGGTTGCTTCCATTTCTTGGCTATTGTAAATAGTGCTGCGATAAACATAGGGGTGCATATGTCTTTTTGAGACTGGGAAACTGCATTCTTAGGTTAAATTCCTAGGAGTGGAATGCCTGGGTCAAATGGTATTTCTATTTTGAGTTTTTTGAGGAACCCCCATACTGCTTTCCACAATGGTTGAACTAATTTACATTCCCACCAGCAGTAAAGGAGGGTTCCCCTTTCTCAGCAGCCTCGCCAGCATTTTTTGTTCCTATTTTTTTCTATGTTGGCTATCCTAACTGGCATGAAGTGATACCTCATTGTGGTTTTAATTTGCATTTCTCTGATAATTAGCGATGTGGAGCATCTTTTCATGTGCCTGTTGGCCATCTGAATTTCTTCTTTGAAGAATTGTGTGTTCATATCCTCTGCCCATTTTTTAATAGAGTTATTTGCTTTTTGGGTGTAGAGGCATATGAGTTCTTTATATATTTTGGATGTTAACCCCTTGTCAGATATGTCATTTACAAATGTATTCTCCCATACTGTAGAATGCCTTTTTGTTCTGTTAATGGTGTCCTTTGCTGTACAGAAGCTTTTTATCATGATGTAGTCCCATTTGTTCATTTTTTATTTTGTCTCCCTTGCCCAAGGAGATGTGTTCAGGAAAAAGTTGCTCATGTTTATATTCAAGAGATTTTTGCCTATGTTTTCTTCTAAGAGTTTTATCAGTTCATGACTTACATTCAGGTCTTTGATCCATTTTGAGTTTACTTTTGTATATGGGGTTAGACACTAATCCAGTTTCATTCTCTTGCATATAGATGTCCAGTTTTGCCAACACCACCTGTTAAAGAGGCTGCCATTTCCCCAGTATATATCCATGGCTCCTTTAATGTATAATAATTGATCATATATGCTTGGGTTTATATCTGGGCTCTCTAGTCTGTTCCATTGGTCTATGTCTGTTCTTGTTCTAGTACCAAATTGTCTTGATTATTGTGGCTTTGTAGTACAGCTTGAAGTCAGGGAGCATAATCCACCCCACTTTATTCTTCCTTCTCAGGATTGGTTTGGCTATTTGGGGTCTTTTGCAGTTCCATATGAATTTTAGAACCATTTGCTCTAGTTCGTTGAAGAATGCTGTTGGTATTCTGATAGGAATTGCATTGAATCTGTAGATTGCTTTAGGTAGGATGGTCATTTTGACAATATTAATTCTTCCTATCCATGAGCATGGGATGTGTTTCCATTTATTGGTATCTTCATTAATTTCTCTCATGAGTGTTTTATAGTTTTCAGAGTATAGGTCTTTCACTTCCGTGGTTAGGTTTATTCCTAGGTATTTTATTCTTTTTGATGCAACTGTGAGTGGAATTTTTTTCCTGATTTCTCTCTCTGCCAGATCATTGTTAGTGTATAGGAATGCCACAGGTTTCTGTGTATTAATTTTGTATCCCGAAACTTTGCTGAATTCAGATATTAGATCTAGTAGTTTTATAGTGAATTCTTTAGGGTTTTTTATGTACAATATCATATCATCTGCAAACAGGGACAGTTTAACTTCTTCCTTGCCAATCTAGATGCCTTTTATTTCTTTGTGTTGTCTGATTGTTGTGGCTAGGCCCTTCAGAACTATATTGAATAAAAGTGGAGAGAGTGGGCATCCTTGTCTTGTTCCCAATCTTAAAGGAAAAGTTTTCAGCTTCTCGCCATTAAGTATAATGTTGGCTGTGGGTTTGTCATATATGACCTTTATCATGTTGAGGTACTTGCCTTCTATATCCATTTTGTTGAGAGTTTTTGTCATGAATGCTTTTTCAGCCTCTGTGGAGATGATGATGTGGTTTTTGTCCTTTTTGTTGATGTGGTGGATGATGTTGATGGATTTCGAATGTTGTACCATCCTGGCATCCCTGAAATAAATCCTACTGATCATGATGGATGATCTTTTTGATGTATTTTTGAATTGGGTTTGTTAATATTTTGTTGAGTATTTTTGCATCTATGTTCATCAGGGATATTGGTCTGTAATTTTCTTTTTTGGTGGTGTCTTTACTTGATTTTGTATTACAGTGATGTTGGCCTTATAGAATGAGTTTGGGAGTATTCCCTCCTCTTCTACTTTCTGGAAAACTTTAAGGAGGATGTGTGTTACGTCTTCACTAAGTGTTTGATAAAATTCATCAGTGAAACCATCTGGTACAGGCGTTCTGTTCTTAGGTAATTTTTTGATTACCAGTTCAATTTCCTTGCTAGTAATTGGTCGATTCAGATTTTCTGTTTCTTCCTGGGTCACTCTTGGAAAGTTGATTTTTCTAGGAAGTTGTCCATTTCTTCTAGGTTATCCAGGTTTTTAGCATATACTTTTCTTAATATTCTCTCATAGTTCTTTGTATTTCTGTGGTATCTGTAGTGATTTTTCCTTTCTCATTTCTGATTCTGTTTATGTGTGTAGACTCTCTGTTTTTATTGATATGTCTGGCTAGGGGTTTATCAATTTGTTTATTTTCTTGAAGAACCAGCTCCTGCTTTCACTGATTCTTTCTTTTGTTTTATTCTTCTCGATTTTATTTATTTCTGCTCTAATCTTTATTATGTCCCCCTTCTACTGACTTTGGGCCTTATTTGTTCTTTCTTTTTCTAGTTTTGTTAATTGTGAGTTTAGACTGTTCATTTAGGATTGTTCTTCTTTCCTGAGGTAGGCCTGTATTGCAATATACTTCCCTCAGCACAGCCTTTGCTGCATCCCACAGATTTTGTGGTGTTGAATTATTGTTTTCATTTGTCTCCATATATTGCTTGATCTCTGTTTTTATTTGGTCATTGATCCATTGATTATTTAGGATCATGTTATTAAGCTTCCATGTGTTTGTGGGCTTTTTCATTTTCTTTTTGTAATTTATTTCTAGTTTCATACCTTTGTGATCTGAGAAGCTGGTTGGTACAATTTCAATCTTTTTGTATTACTGAGGCTTAATTTGTGGCCTGGTATATGATCTATTCTTGAAATTATTCCATGTGCACTTGGGAAGAATGTGTATCCAGTTGCTTTTAAATGAAGTGTTCTGTAGATGTTCATTAGGTCCATCTGTTCTAATACATTGTTCAGTGCTTCTGTCTCTGTACTTATTTTCTGTCTGGTTGATCTGTCCTTTGGATTGAGTGTTGTGTTGAAATCTCCTAAAATGAATGCTTTGCATTCTATTTCCTCCTTTAATTCTGTTAGTATTTGTTTTACATATGTAGGTGATCCTGTGTTAGGTGTATAGATATTTACAATAGTTATATCCTCTTGTTGGACTGACCCCTTTATCATTATGTAATGTCTTTTTTGTCTCTTGTGACTTTCTTTGTTTTAAAGTCTATTTTGTTTGATACAAGTACTGTAACTCCTGCTTTTTTCTCCCTATTAGTTGCATGAAATATCTTTTTCCATCCTTTTACTTTCAGTCTGTGTATGTCTTTGGGTTTGGAGTGAGTCTCTTGTAGGCAGCATATGGACAGGTCTTGTATTTTTATCCATTCTGTGACTCTCTGTCTTTTGATTGGTGCATTAAGACCATTTTCATTTAGGGTGATTATCAATCGGTATGTACTCACTGCCATTGCAGGCTTTAGATTCATGGTTACCAGAGGTTCATGGGTAATTCCCTTACTATCTAACAGTCTAATTTAACTCACTAAGTATACTATTACAAACACAACCTAAAGGTTCTTTTTTTCTTCTCCTCCTTTTTCTTCCTCCTCCATTCTTTATATATTAAGTATCATATTCTGTACTCTTTGTCTGTCCCTTGATTGACTTTGGGGGTAATTTATTTGATTTTGCATCTGCTTAGTAATTAACTTGTCTACTTTGCTGTGGTTTTATTTCGCCTGGTGAGAGCTATTTAGCATTAGGAATACTTCCATCTATAGCAGTCCCTTCAAAATGCACTGTAGAGGTGGTTTGTGGGAGGTAAATTCTCTCAGCTTTTGCTTATCTGAAAATTCTAATCCCTCCTTCAAATTTAAATGGTATCCTTGTGGGGTAGAGTTTCTTGTTTTGAGGACCTTCTTTTCATTGCATTAAATATATCATGCCACTCCCTTCTGGCCTCTAAGGTTTTTGTTGAGAAATGTGATGACAGCCTGATGGGTTTTCCTTTGTATGTGATCTTTCTTCTCTCTCTAGCTGCTTTTAAAAGTGTCTTTATCCTTGATCTTTGCCATTTTAATTATTATATGTCTTGATGTTGTCTTCCTTGGGTCCCTTGTGTTGGGAGATCTGTGCACCTCCCTGACCTGAGAGACTATCTCCTCCCCCAGATTGGGGAAGTTTACAGCAATTACCTCTTCAATGACATTTTCTATCCCTTTGTCTCTCTTCTTCTTCTATCCCTATAATGCAAATATTGTTCCTTTTGGATTGGTCACACAGTTCTCTCAGTATTCCTTCATTCTTAGAAATCCTTTTTGTTCTCTGTGCCTCAGCTTTTTGTATTCCTCTTCTCTAATTTCTATTCCATTTACTGTCTCTTCTACTACATCTAATCTGCTTTTAAATCTCTCCATTGTATGTTTCATTTCTGATATGGAATTTCTTAATGATTGAATCTCCATCTTAAATTCATTCCTGAGTTCTTGAATATTTTTCTGTACCTCCATGAGCATGTTTATGATTTTTATTTTGGACTCTCTTTCAGGAAGATTGGTAAGTTCAGTTTCATTTGGCCCTTTTTTTGGGGTTTGTGAGATTTTAGTCTGAACCAGATTCCTTTGATGTTTCATATTTCTATGTGATGCCCTCTAGTGCCCAGAGGCTCTAATCTCTGGAGCTGCTCAGCCCCTGGAGTGATGTTGTGGGTCACAGTGGAGTGGCACTGGTGCCTGGTGGGAGTAAAGACCTATTTCCTGCTTCCCAGTTGCAGTGCCTGTCTCCAGTGTCCGAGCCAGTGGGCCAAGCACACAGGTGTAAGCCTCTGTGCTGGCGTCTCTAGCTGTTGTAGGTGGGGCCTCCCTCTGGCTTGCCTGATGCCAGTGCAGTGACTGCCAGTTTGCAAGTCAGTGTTGGCAGACCAGGAGTAAGGTGCAGCAGGCTGCGTGTCATAGTGGGGGGCTCAGAGCTGAGTAGCCAGCTATGGAGCGCCTGAAGCTCCTGAAAGTTCCCAACCTGCTAGGCAGAGCACTCCTAGACAACCTTGTCCACCTATCCCTTTGCACAGCAAGCTCTGTGCAAACCTCGCCACTTCACCAGCCCTCTCGCTGCCAGGAAGCCTCTCAGACCTCCAGCCTTTCCTTTGTTCCAGAGTTGCCGGATGTGGATCCCCATCCTCCCCAAATGACTGGATTCTCAGTCTCTCAAGCACTGCACCTGTCCCAGCTCCCCAACCCCACCAACCTCCAGAGCACCACACAATGTAGGTTTGTGCTCCAAAGCATATCTCCAGGGCTGGGTGTTCAGCAGTCTTAGGCTTCCACCTCTTCCCTGCTCCATTTCTCTTCCTTCTGCCAGTTAGGTGGGGTGGGGGAAAGGCTTGGTTCCCACTGGATCAAGACTTTGGTACGTTACTCTATTTCGTGAGGTCTTCTCTGTTCTCCAGGTGTATGCAGTCTGGTGCAACCTTCTTTCCTCTTGCTGTTTTAGGATTAGTTGTATTAACTATATTTTTGTACTATATGTGGGTTGGGGAGGAGTTCTCTGTCTCACCTCTCATGCTGCCATCTTGAATCAATCTCTGAGAATGAGATTTAAAATGAGAAATTCTTGAAATCATTGAAAAGTGGATGATGTGGTGAAAATTATTATAGGTAGTTTACCTTATTGTGTATTTGATCTGTTGCCCTAAAAGAATGCAGTTATTGAATTAAGTTTAAAGCCTTTGAAATTTATAATTTACAACATATTTTAGAAAGGAAGTAGAACCATGAGATGCTGATGTTTACTCTCAAAGTGCTTGCTGCCACATGATTTTTCTTAAGAAAAATACCTGTTTCAGTATTCCTGGCATGTTAGAGTGTGCAGAATGATATTACAACACCCTTACCATATTGCCTGGATTGAAATTACTTTTAGATGGAGAGAGTAGCCACAATGATTTTCTACAACTCTGTTGTTTGGATTTACTCTGTATACTATATGTATTACTAATTATGTTTTAAATGTTTCTGAAGAGCTACAAACCCCTCTTTTATACAGAGGTTTACCTTGGCCATATGTAATAGTTTTTATTACATGTTATCCTCTGTTTCCTTACTGTAAGCTAAAACAGACAAAAGATGTCCAGGAATATTAAGCCAATTCTCAAATGTGATCATGGAAGAGTCCCTGCCTGGGCAGAGGATTTGCAATGGAACCAACAGAGACTAAGGATCCTCTTTAATTTGCTTTCCTGAAAAATTCTGCCACATTCATTATTATGAAATGTAATTGCTTTACATACCAAATTTACTTCTTCCAAAGCCCTGCAGAATTATCCTTCTCTTTAATTCCCTAGCTAACCTGACTTCGGATAACTGAACTCTAGCATATTATGCATGATAGATTTATATATTCCCAAAGAAAACCAAGTCTTGGATGCTGGGCATTCAAACAGCATATATAGCCCTTGCCATGTTTAAGAACAAACCCATGAGATAGGTGGAAGACATGTTCTCCCCATTTTATACATGAGAAAAACTAAAAGCCCCAAAGTCACAGTTCTAGGTGGTGGCAGTTATGATTAAAATCCAGCTTTCTAGGCTTAATTGTTCTCCATTTTCATGTCACCACATTTTTATTCCAGTGAATCATATTAATACTGGGTCATCATGACTATAAACTATAGGCAGAACTTGTTTATTGTGCTTTACTTTATTGTGCTTTGCAGATACTGCATTTTTTTTACAGATTGAAGGTTTGCGGCAACCCTGTGTCAAGAAAGTCTATCAGCGCCAGTTTCCTAACAGCATTTGCTTGCTTCCTGTCTCTGTGTCAAGTTTTGGTAATTCTTGGAATATTTCAAACATTTTCTTTATTGTTACATTTGTTGTGGTGATCTATAATCAGTAATTTTTGATATTATAATTCTTTTGGGGCACCAGGAACTACTGGCATATAAGACAACAAACTTGTGCAATAAATGATGAGCATGTTCTGACTGCTCTACCAACTGTCTGTTCTCTCTTCTCTCTCTCTCCTCTGGACTTCCTATTCCTTGATACACAGCTTATTGAAATAAAACCAGTTAATAAACCTACAAGGGCCTCCAGTTGTTCAAATGAAAGGAAGATTCCCACATCTCTCACTTTAAGTCAAAAGTTAGAAATGTTTAAACTTAGTAAGGAAGGTTAATCACAGAAGCTGAGGTAGGCTTAAAAGTAGGCCACTACAATTTAACCAAGTTGTGAATGCATCGGAAAAATTCTTGAGGGAAATCAGAAGTGCTACTCCAATGAACATGTGAATGATACAAAAGGGAAGCACCTTGTTACTGATATGGAGAAGGTTTTAGTGGTCTGGGTAGAAGATCAAATCAGCTGCAACATTCCCTTAAGCCAGAGCCTAATCCAGAGCAAGGTTCTAACTCTTTTCAGTTCTCTGAAGGCCAAGAGAGGTGAGGAAGCTGCAGAAGAAAACTTTGAAGCTAGCAGAGGTTTGTTCATTGGATATAAGGAAAGAAGGTGTCTCCATAACATCAAAGTGCAACGTGAAGCAGCAAGTGCTGATGTAGATGCTGTAGCAAGTTATCTGGAAAATCTAGTTAAGATAATTCATGAAGATGGTTATAATAAACAACAGATTTTCAATGTATATGAAACAACCTTACACTGGAAGAAGATGCTACCTAGGACTTTCATAGCTAGAGAGAAGCCAGTGCCTGGCTTCCGAGCTTCAAAGGACAGGCTGACTCTCTTATTAGATAGAGTCTTATGTAGCTGGTGACTTCATGTTGATGTCAGTGCTCATTGACCATTCTAAAAATCCTAAGGTCCTTAGGAATTGTGCTAAATCTACTCTATATGTGCTCTATGAATGGAACAACAGAGCCTGGATGACAGCACATCTTTTAACATGGTTTCCTGAATATTTTAAGCCCACTGTTGGGACCTACTGCTCAGAAAAAAAGGCTTCTTTCAAAATATTACTGCTTATTGACAGTCCACCTGGTCATCCAGAGCCCTGATGGAGATGTCCAATGAAATGAAGGTAGTTTTCCTGCTTGCTAACACAATATCCATTCTTTAATCCATGGATCTAAGAGTAATTTCAACTTTCAAGTCTTAAGGCTATAGTTGCCATAGATAGTGATTCCTCTGATGGCTCTGGGCAAAGTCTATTGAAAACTTCCTGGAGAGGATTCACTATTCTAGATGCCACTAAAAACATTCGTGATTCATAGGAAGAGGTGAAAATATCAACATGAATAAAGGTTTGGAAAAGTTGATTCTGACCTTCATGAATGACTGTGAAGGGTTCAAGACTTCAGTGAAAAAATGACTGCAGATGTAGTGAAATAGCAAGAGAACTAGGATTAAAAGTGGAGCCTGATGATATGACTGAACTGCTGTCATCTCATGATAAAACATTAATGAATGAGGAGTTGGCTTTTTGTGGGTGTGCATAGAAAGTAGTTTCTTGAGGTGGGATCTACTCCTGGTGAAGATGCTTGAAGATCGTTGAAATGACAACAAAGGATTTAGTGTATCACATAAATTTAGTTGATAAAGCAGGGTTAGGATTTGAGAGTATTTACTCCAATTTTAAAAGAAGTTCTGTCGGTGAAATGCTATCAAATGATTGCATGCTACAGAAAAATCATTAGTGAAAGGCAGAGTCAACTGATGCAACAAATTTCATTGTTGTCTTATTTTGAGAAATTACCACAGCCATCCCAGCCTTCAGCAACCATTATCCTGATCTGTCAGCAGGCATCAGCACTGTGGCAAGACTCTCCACCAGCAAAAAGATTACAACTTGTTGAATGCTCAGTTGATGGCTACCATTTTTTAGCTATAAAGTGTTTTTTAATTAAAGTATGTATATTGTTTTTTTAGATAATGCTATTGCACACTTGATATACTACAGTATAGTATAAACATAACTTTTAAATGCATTGGGAAACCAAAAACTTCATTTGATTCACTTTATTGCAGTATTTACTTTATTACAGTGGTCTGGAACTGAACCTGCACTATCTGTGAAGTATGCCTGTGTATGGAATTTAAATATTAGGTCAGTTTGGCCTGTCTGAATCCCAGCAACTATCTTAATTAGGTGAATGAGTGTATTCCTACTGTGTCTGCAGCCACTTAGGCATATATCTGCAAATTAAACAGCAGAATATGGCAGCCTCCTCTTGTCCAAAGCTTATAATGACCTTTGAAAATACTCTACCTGGTAAGGTTTCACAATTTCACATCACAGAAATTAAAGCACTTTCTTTTTTTCTTTGTACCTGAAATATATACCATGCCTACCACAGTTTAGCTTATTGTTTCAGTTTCTCTATCTATAAAGAGGATTATTAATAGTATCTACATCATAAAGCTATTATGCTTATAAACAGTAAATGTGAGTGCTAAAAATTGTGTAGACATTGTAAGAACTCAGTGAGTATCCTCCTCCTCTTCCCACCATTTTTCCTTTTGCTCCACTATTTTTCCTCCTCTTCTTCCTCCTTTTTATTATATATCCTACTTCTTAGAGTAACCCATTATAATCTTTACCTCTCCATTTCTCTCTCTTCCTCTTACCCATAAAAATGCACTGATTTTGTGCATTACTTCAAGGATTTACTGGGCTCCAGTGATTTAAAGAGGAAGCATTTATCATCCTTCATATCATCTTTTTATTAAACTATATAGGAACTTTCTAGTTCCTTTCTAGCACTCTAAAGGAGTGCTTTCTGGCATTAATATGATCCATGTGATGCAGAAAGGGCAGGAATGCTTCACACTCTTAGCCAGTCAACTCAAGTGTACCATTGATGCCTTCCAAGACACAGATTATGCCTCAGTCTCTACAGATTCAAGGATGTGCATTGAAGATTCTGCAATAAAGAAGGCCCACTCCAGAGACTGTGCTTTATAGAGTTTATCAGGGTGGTATACAAGATGGTACAATCAGGCAGTTTTGTTTAGTCAGATGACAACGGAATATGATCTTTGGGAAGGAAGGCTCAGAATAAATTTCTTTTTACAAAATCGAGCTTGACTCCTTTTGGGTATATTGGTCATTGATCAAGATATTTTGTACAATGTTTTCCTTTAAGTACTTTTGCCAAAGTTGTCAAGGTTACTGTGTATTCTTCACAATTATGATTTTTTATGTAGTAGATGTTAGAAACCAGGTTATAAAAATACAAATTAATTATTTCATAGAAAACCTGTGTTGTAAGAATACAGTATATAGTATAAAGAATACAAATATGTGTTAATTGTTTATGTCAGTAATGCTTCCTGTCAATAGTAGGCTATTTGTAAAGTTTTTAGGGAGTCAAAAGCTGCTTCTAAGATTGTATTAGGATATAATAATGGCTAACATTTGCTGAGAACTTAGTATGTGCCAGGCATTATTAAGAACACTTTACATGAACTGTTCCTCCCCAAATTCTAAGACATAATTATTAGCACCATTATTATTTACCTGAAGTTATATGTTTGAATGAAATTCAATGCCAGGCAAGCTGTCTCCAGAGTCATTGTTCTTAACCACTAGGCTAAGTTGATTTCTAACGAATAATGCTACTGAAACACTGCCTATTGAATCTCCTCCTAATGAATCACAGCAGCTTTTGAATAACGTTAAATTTCAAGGCACTGTTTTCTCTTGCTACCCCTTTTCCTATCATAAATTCCCAGCAAAATACAACAAAACATTGAGACTTGCCACTACTACAGAAAAAAAATCTGTAGAACAAAACTATGTATTTGTTGATCAAGAAATTTCACTATTATAATGTAAGTAAAAACATTACATAATTTCTTATTTTTCTGTTCTTTACAATTAACACAAGTAATAATAAATATATATGTAATGTCTGTCATGATTATGAAGAGCTTTCATATGCAATGTCTGTGAAGCTCTTCCCTGCATTCCTGGGAATTAGATGTTACTTTTCCTACTTAACACTAGTTGTGCAGATTTCAGAGATCTTAGAGATTCTCAACCCTAGATGGGTAGTAGAATCACCTGGTATCTTTAAAAACCTTGCTGAATACTGTTACCCCACCCCGGCAGCTTAATTCAGAAACTCTGGGCTGTCCAGGACACCAGCATTATAAATACTCCAAAAGTGATTCTAATGTGCAGTCAGGCTGAGATCCACTGAGTTAAATGAATCACCCAACACTTACAAGGTAAACCTTAAGTCCCTGACTTTTCACTGTACAGGCTGTGTTAGGCCATGTCCACCTCAAACACAAACTGCCTTGAATGTCTTTTTCTAAGGATTACTGACACCCTTAATTATGTTCCCACTTCTGCAGTGAATGAATCTTTATTCATTCTTAAGAGTAAGTTTGGATGAACAATAGCGATGAACAACACCAGCTACTGATGCCCTAACTTTCTCCTGAAAATCTCATTCAGATTATACAAAGAAGAGGTGCTATGGGGAGGTTTGTGGGAAATATAATACAAAACATACACATACCGCCCCCCCCCCAAAAAAAACTATCAACTCCTGAAAAACTTCCCAATTAAAGTTTAATGTTATTAAACAGTATGCTTGCTGGGCATATGTCTCTTAAACAGTAGTATTCTAATCCTCCTTTCTAGAAGTTTGCAGCCCTCTAACCCCTCTTGTATAACATTCTGAAGTTTCCCCTCAGTCTTGCACTTTCTTTCAAAGTTTTGATGTTGGAATGTCTCTCGTAGGAGTCTCTTTTCAGGATGTCTGTGGGTTACTAAGCATATGCCTCTTAAGTGATTCTGAATATTTCTGAATGTGGCAGGCAGCATAATAGCACCTTCACACTCAGTAATGAATGGGACTTGCAGTATGACTTCCTGCTGCTAATATTACTGTCCTGATAAACCTGGAATTGGGTCCAGCAAGAGTGAGTCCTGGATATTAATAACCTGATTTGAAGATGCTTCTGACACAGCTGTGTTTGCTCAGTTCCTAAGGCTGGAATTCAACTTGGGCTATGATTAGTGTGCCAGTTCTCTCCATATGTTTCAGTCTCAGCTATACACTCATCCCTTCCTTGGATCTCTGCTTCTTTGCTAGACTTCCACAACCAGACTAATGCTTACTGAGTGCCTCTCAAACCAGTTTACTTAATTCCTGACTATGTCTCCTCAGGCCCTGGTTAGGATCTTAACCTAAACTAGATAACCACATGATCACTTGAATTCATAGACATCTCTGTAGCAAAATATTTTAGTTTCCCTCCCTGTTCTGGTTATCTACTGGTGCATAACAAAATATCCCTAAACTTTGTAGCTTAAAATAAATTACTATATTTTCTTGTTCTTGGAGGTTAACTGGGCTCAGCTTAGAGGGTCTTGCCTGGTTCTCATATGCAGTTCCAATTAAATGGCACATGGGCTAGTAGTGACATCAAATGGGCCAGACATCTAAGAGGGCCTCCTTAAATGGTTGGCAATTGATGCTGGTTATTGGCTGGGGACTCACCTAGATCTAATGACCAGAGGAACTACATGTGGCCTCTCCATGTGGCTAGTCTCCTAGTGTCCTAGAAATGAACATTCCAAAATACCCAGATAGAAGCTGCAAAGCTTCTTAAGACCTAGCTTATAAGTTTCAGAATGTCACTTCTGCCACATTTTTATCTGTAAACAGCCAGGTCAAAAGGCCATCCCAGATTAAAAGAGAAAGGGAACAGACTCCACCTCTTGATGTTAAGAGTGGCGTGCATTTAACAGGAGAGAAGGGATTAGTGGAAACCATTTCAGTGAATGTCTGTCACACACTCACCTCACCAAATTCCCCCTTTAAACCCCTAAATCATATCTCTTAGGAATAGTAGATCTAGACCAATGGTTCTGAAACTTTTTGATAGCTGAGTCCATTTACAGTCTTAAAAATTACTGAAGCCCTTTTGTCTGTATAGGTTCTATTGATACTTAAAATATTAGAAATTAACAGAGACATTCAAAAAATATCTTTATTATTTAAAAAGCAATTATAAACCTTCTTGCTAAAACAAAGTAATTTCAATAAAAATAACTATGTTTTCTAAAACAAAATATTTTAGTAAGAGGAGTGGCATTGTTTTATAGTTTTGCAAATCCTTGTAATTAAAGATAGCTGGATTCCCATGTCTTCTTTTGTAATATATTGTTTTGGCTAAATTATATGAAGAAACTACAGGCTTACAGAAGTATGTTGGAAAAGGGAGGAGTATTTTAATAACCTCTTCAGATAATTATTAATATTCTTGTTTGATACTACTTTGATACTACCCCAAAACTTGAGGGAGTTTCTTTAATGTTCATTCAAATATGTAATCGGAATCGACGTCAATAAAGTTAGACTCTGTTATATTAAAATCCATTGGTCTCTCTTAAACTTTGAACAGACCTTTCATCAATGTATGATTTTGTAACATTAGGCATTGGTCATTTGGAAGATATTGGTTCACTGAATTAAACAAATCATCCTAATGTATCCCATTATATTAAAAATTTACATTTGTTTATATCAACACCTATTGCATCAGAAGACTCTTTAAATATTGAAAAGATGTCTGGCCTACAGTGGTGAACACAAGGTTTTTAATATTCTTTCTCTTGAAAGCTTGAATTTCATCTTTCACAGCAAATACTATCATTTGCCTTCCTTCAACTGACAGACTTCATTCATTTTGGGAAAATGGCTATCAAGTATCCAAGTCTGAATAACTTATGACTTGTTTGCCAGTCATTCACTCAAATAAACTTGGTGTTCCATGAGCAGACAGAGGTAGATTGAGCTGAAAATCATACAATTTATGAATGCTTTTCTTGGAGGCAACCATTATACTTAAGTATGGAGCGTAAATACTTTATGCATTTTTGCATGTATTCACACAGAATATTAAAAAAACTTGTATTCAAGAATTAAGATTTAATCAAATTAATAATTTTATTGGTTTATTGAATGCATTGTTATGGGAAACACTTTTACCCTTTTTTATTGGAATAAAGTTGATATAAAATATTATGTTGGTTTCAGCTGTACAACATAGTGACTTGATAATTATATACATTACTAGATGCTTGCCTAAATAAGTGTAGTTACCCCTATATCATAGCAACATATTACAATGTTATTGGTTAAATTCTCTGTGTTGTACTTCTATTCCTATTGCCTAACTTTACAGTTTGCAGTGTGTTCCTCTTTATTCCCTTTACCTGTTTCATCTATCCCCCCACTTCCCTCGCTATGTTAATCAACAATCTGTTGTCTATATTTGTGGATCTGTTTAGTTAGTTTGTTTTGTTTTTTAGATTCCACATATAATCAGTGGCAGTTATCATTCTCCACCTGGCTTATTTCACTTAGCTTGATACCCTCTAGGTCCTTCCATGTTGACACATATGGCAAGATCTCCCTCTTTTTCATGGCTGAGTAATAATCTATTGTATATATTTACCACATCTTCTTCATCCATTAATCTATTGACGGGCACTTGGGTTGCTTCCATGTCTTTGCTTTTGAAATAATGCTGCAGTGAACAAAGGTGTGCATATATCTTTTCATATTAGTGATTTTGTTTTCTTTGGGTGAATTACCAGAAGTGGAATTGCTGAGTCATATGCAATTTCTATTTTTAGTTTCTTGAGGAACCTCCATCACTGCTTTCCATAGTGGCTGCACCAATTTACTTTCTCACCAACAGTGTAGGAGGGTTTCCTTTTCTCCTCATCCTCACCAACACTTGTTATTTCTTGTCTTTTGGATAGTGGACAACTGGTGTGAGGTGATATATCATTGTAATTTTGATTTGCATTTCCCTGATGATTAGTGATGTGGAGCATCTTCTCATGTAACTGTTGGCCATCTGTGTTTTCTTTGGACAAATGTCTACTCAGGTCCTCTGCCCATTTTTTTAATTGGGTCATTTGTGTTTTTGGTGTTAAGTCATATGAATTCTTTATATATTTTGGATATTAGCCTATCATCAGATATATCATTACAAATATATACTCCTATACCGTGTGTTGCCTTTTTACTGTTGTTGTTGACGGCTTTCCTTTGCTGTGCATAAGCTTTTTAGTTTGCTGTAGTCCCACTTGCCTATTTTTGCTTTTGTTTCCTTTGCCTGGAGAGACGTATCCAGAAAAAAATTACTCATGCTTATGTTCAAGAGATTTCTGCCTTTGTTTTCTTCTAATAGTTTTATGGTTCTATTTCTTATATTTAGATCTTTAATCCATTTCCAGTTTACTTTTGTGTGTAGTGTCAGGGACTAATCCAGTATTATTCTCTTGCATGCAGCTGTCCAGTTTTCCCAGCATCATTTATTAAGGAGACTGCCTTTTTCCCAGTGTATATTCTTGCCTCTTCTATGTGATATATTAATTGACCATATATGCATGGGTTTATTTCTGTGTTCTGTGTTCTGTTCCATTGATTTCTGGGTCTGTTCTTGTTTCAGTACCATACTATTTTAATCATTAGTATTGTAGTATAGCTTGAAATCAGGAAGCATGATACCCCCAGCTTTGTTCTTCTTTCTCAAGATTGCTTTGGCTTTTTGAGGTATTTTATGATTCTATATAAATTTTAAGATTTATATAGAATCATTTTTTTTCTAGTTTGTTCTTTGCTTCTAGTTTGTTGAAAAATGCCATTGGTATTTTTATAGGGATTGCATTAAATCTGTAAATTGTTTTGAGCAGGATGGTCATTTTGACAATATTAATTCTTCCTATCCATGAGCATGGGATAGATTTCTATTAATTTGTATTTCTTCAATTTATTTTATCAGTGTCTTATAGTTTTCAGGCTACAGGTCTTTCACTTTCTTGGTTAGGTTTATTCTTAGGTATTGTTCTTGATGCAATTGTAAATGGAATTGTTTTCCTGATTTCTCTTTCTGCTAGTTCATTGTTAGTATATAGGAATGCAACCAATTTCTGTACATTGATTTTATATCCAGCAACTTTTCTAAATTCAGTTATTAGTTCTAATAGTTTTTTTGATAGTCTTTAAGGTTTTCTATCTATAGTGCCATGTCATCTACAAAAAGTGACAGCTTTACTTTTTCCTTAACAATATAGATATATTTTATTTCTTTGTCTTGTCTGATTGCTATGGTTATGACTTCTGGTACTATGTTGAATAAAAGTGTTGACAGTGGTCATTCTTGTCTTATTCCTGATCTTAGAGGAAAAGCTTTTAGCTTTTCACCATTGAGTATGATACTAACTGCGGGTTTGTCACATACGGCCTTTATTATGTTAGATATGTTCCGTCTACCCATTTTGTTTAAAGTTTTTATCATGAATGGATGTTGAATCATTTCAGATGCTTTTTCAACATCTATTGAGATGATCATGTGGTTTTTATCCTTCCTTTTGTTAATGTGGTGTATCACATTGATTGATTTGCAAATATTATACCATCCTTGCATCCCTAGAGTAAATCCCACTTGGTCATGATGAATGATCCTCTTGATGTATTTTTGAATTCTGTTTGCTAATATCTTGTTTATTATTTTGTCGTCTGTGTTCATCAGGGATATTGGTCTGTAGTTTTCCTTTTTTGTAGTGCCTTTGGTTTTGGTATTAGAGTAATATTAGCCACATAGAATGAGTTTGGAAGTATTCCCTCCTTTTCTGCTTTTTTGTAATACTTTAAGAAGGATAGGTATTAGCTCATCTTTAAATGTTTGACAGAATTCACTCATGAAGCCATCTAGTCTTGTACTTTATATGTTGGGAGCTTTGATTACCAGTTCAATGTTAGTGGTAATTGGTGCATTCAGATTTTCTATTTCGTCCTGGGTCAGTCTTGGAAGTTTGCATGTTTCTTGGAATTTATTCATTTCTTCTAAGTTGTGCAATTTATTGAATATAATTTTTTGAGAATTCTCTTACAGTTCTTTGAATTTCTGTGGTGTTGGTTGTAACTTCTCCTTTTTCAGTTCTGATTATGTTTATTTGTGTCTTCTCTCTCTTTTCTTGAAAAGCCTGGCTAAGGGTTTGTCTATTTTGCTTGTCTTCTCAAAACCAGCTCTTGGTTTCATTGATTTTTTTTTCTATTGTTTTCTTACTCTCTATTTTATTTATTTCTGCTCTGATCTTTATTATGTCCCTCCTTCTACTAATTTGGGGCTTTGTTTATTCTTCTTTTATCTAGTTCCTCCAGTTGTTGGATTAGATTGTTTATTTGAGATTGGTCTTGTTTCTTGAGGTAGGCCCATACTTCTTTAATCGTCCCTCTTAGAACCACTTTTGTTGTGTCTCATATATTTTGAGCTGCTGTGAAACTGCCTTTTTTAAAATGCAAGTTTATGGTGGTGAAGAATGCTATGATGACTAATGTTGATAGATAAAATTGCCTTGATACACTGTAAGACACTAGCAGTTTCATTCATATTGCTTTTGCACCAAGACAAACCTTAACACAATGAAAAGGGCCAATAACATATTACTATTATTATAAAAATGTTTTGAACATGTAGATCCCCTGAAATTGTCTCAGGGAATCCTTGGGAACCTGCAGATTGTGTTTTGAGAACCACTGATCAAATCAAGTCTGAAAGAGCTGTATCTCTGTTACCAATAAAATACAGTTGCTGCATACTGATAAAAGGAAGCTACATCAGAAAGTCTTGGTGCACTGTGGTTAGACAGGGAAGGGTCTGGAGTTTAGTTCTCCTGAGCAGTAACCAGGTTTTATATAATATTTATGTGAACCTGGAAATTTCCAGATGACATGAACAGAAGATGTGGGGAGGTATATACAATGGGAAGAAGTAAGGATAGCTTTTCAATAGGCACCAGTGGCTGCCTCAATATTTTAGCTTCTACTATTATCTCTATTTTTTAAAAATATAACCGTTCACTGAAAGAGTGAAATTCAGGCAGATTCATTCATTATATTTTAGTGTGCTAGAAAGGGCCCTGAACTTAGAATAATGTAAAGTATCTAATATCTAATCCCAATTTAGCCACTCTTGCTTGGCTTGACATAAATCACTCTACCTCTAAGCCTCATTTTCTGCTTCAAAAAATTAAGTGTTAAAGGTAGAGGACTTCTAAGTTGGTTTCTAGCTCCAAGTGTATCTATGTATAATGTGCTAAATTTGGCTGGTACAGGCTTACAGGAGTCACTTATGCACATCTTTTCCTAACTTGGTTTAGTGACATTAGTTGGTAGCCTGAAACTCACCATAGAGGGAACATTTACACCATGGGAAATGGAAAACACTATAAATAGGGGCATTTTTTTTGAAAAGCCAACTTACTGAGAACTGTTACATATCTATAATAGCTTTGTGCTGTGGAACACATATATAATAACTGGGAACCTTCCATAGTCCCCACCTCATGGAAAATCACAGCAGATTTTTGTGACAGTTATGGGATTCACAAACACCTGAGCTTGACTTTGATGTTTTTTCCTAATTAGCATATGGGATTTATCTAAACTATTCTGTGTTCTTGTAATTTACTTTGTTGAAAGAAGAGAATAAAAATGCAAGAGGGAAATGAAAGTTTTATGAACATATGTCAAAATTCCTTTTTATTTATTCCCACTTGTGACCTATTGATACATTTTTTTTCACTTTATAGAATTTAAAAAATAAGTTCCTTTGGTCTCTCTGAAATAATAACTGACTCTCCATTTGGGCCAATTCAGAATATAGAAGCAGAAATATATAATAGAGTTAATAACTTAGAATAAGAACCCTTACATGAATCCTTTCACCCTTACCAGGACTGCTAAATATATGTCTTTGATATCTATAAAAAAACTTTTGACTACCCAGATGCAGAGGAAAAATAGGCAAAGAACAGGAAAAATTGGTGAAACAGGCAGAGAAGCAGCATTATTCTAATCCACCATGAAACTTTGCCTAGTTTTTAAAATTAATACTCAGTAGGACATGGGATGGGAAAATATCTTCCCATGTCCCATTCCTGTCATGCTCTTAGTCTTGGTACCAAGTTGTCATAACATGCCACTCTGACATGGAAAAATGTTTCAGTTTACTGCCAGAAACGTGATTCAATCTTGCTGATAGATTCCTTTGAAAGATCACTAACCCATTCTCAGGATGCTCTCAGTTTTCCAGCAGCAAGCAACAAAGGGAATGGGACATCACAAAAAAGAGAATTCAAGGAACTTTGTGGATGTAATTCCTCTTCAGGGTTGCACCACACTTCTGCCAAAACCCAGCAAGGTGCCTTTATGGGGGCACCCAGTCTTCTTTTTCAAAGATCCAGTTACTCAGTCTCCAGGCTGTGAAGTAGAGCTTCAGTAAGCATGAAGCTGTTCTTGGGAACCTCTGGAGAAGCAAACATTGACAGGTAACACCCAGCTGCCTCTCACTATCCAATAGGGTTGATGCCTGGGAAGTTCCCGGCACATACAGTGTTGCTTTTAAGTCCTGCTGATTTGGATTCAAATTCTTGCTTTTTAGCATTTTGCCTGAAATTTCTGTTTGACTTGGACCTCCTCAACTGCCAAACTAAATGAAATGAACATGATAAAAAAAATTCATTGAAATTTACCACAGCCATTTGAAGAAACTTCCAATAAAACCAGAAAGAAAGCCAAGGGCCATCTGCCCAGTGACATGAAACAAAAAGCTGCCCACTAGGACATGAAATTAAAACATGAAGGAAACCAGGAACAGGAAGAATCCAACTTTTCTTCAGTCTCTACTTATCTAAACTTCAGGCCTTCCCAGGAATTAGCAAAATCCATCCGGAAGAGTACTCAGTACACTCCCTAATGGAGAGGACCTTGCTTGTATTTTGCCAATGACAAAGTATTAAACAAACATACATAAACAAAATTCCCATGAACAAACACAAATGAGTGAATGGTGGGGTCCTTTAAGACACTCTGCTTTATAGTGGTAAAACTCAGCTTCTGTACTCTGTCACTCTGCCCCATATTAGTAGAGGAAATTCATAGGTAGGATGGGTGTGACATGGGGTGCAAAAGATTTTTCTTTCAGAATAATGATATGTCCTTTTTTGAGATACATTTCCTATATAATCAAATGAGAAAGGATTTGTATGTCACCTGAGTTGATTAAAAAATAATCTCCTTAATAAGGGGAGCTATAGTTTATAAAGGATGAATTCATACTATGTCACCTACTGAAAAAAATACCACAATTACTAAATGAGGTCTGGAGATCTAAGGTATAGTAGATATAGCAAAACAAAACAAAACAAAACAAAAACAATCAATCACCTTAAGAAATTAAAAAAAGTTTTTAATTAGTAAGAAATGAAATAAAAAACAAAAAGCTTAGTCAGGTAAAGACAAAACATTTAAAATACATCTAGTTCCATGTGTGTGCATGCGTATTTTCTTTCTCTACATATAAACAATCCCTATATATATGCATCAGTATGTATATAGTAAAGTGCTTTGCACATAATGAACACTCAGTAAACATTTGATGACAAATAACTGTCTGATGAACATAGTATGTAGCCTTTAAATGCCGTCTTTGTAAATAGAATCAAAGACTGAAGAGTTCATTACCAAACACAGTCCCTCATTCATGTGTGTAATAAACATTAGATATTTCACATTATCTGTATATATTCTACTTATTAAATTATCAGTTTCCTAGTAATTTTTTTTTAGCTATTTGTGTTTTTCTTTTCTTTTAGGCCACATTTTCAAAACTAGGATATTGCAGGGCTCTGATATCTGATAATAAAGTACATTTGTTAATTTTTTTTGCACAGTATTCATAGTTATAGAATGTGTGTGTGTACTTTATTTTTGTATGGAAGAAATTCTTTCATCATTTTCTTTTCCATATCCCTTTGGGATATCTCAAGACCCTAACATCTTATTAGTGGTTTCTTAGAAAGGCAGACTTTTTCAATACAAATTCTTTTTCTTAAAATAACAATAACAACCTAATTTGCATTGTTTTAGTACCTTAAAAGGTTGAATAAAATTCACTTTGCCTTAATAAATGTCAGCTTTTACCTTATTATATACCTCAGTGCCCTTGTTCAAGAAATAACATGAAACTTCAGGTTAAAAATATGTGTGCAAATAAATAATTTGGAAAGTTGATATGCAAAAGATGAAAATATTTGGAATATTCAATAAAAGCTAAAGAAATGATCTTCTGGTACCAGGAGCACTGGTAGCATGAAACACCTGTTATGTGTGGAAGAGGAAGAGTAAGTACAGGGTTGGTGTGGATAAACTTGGAATTTAAACTCTAATTTCCATCACTTTGATGTTCAGTACATTTTTTTAACCTCTGAGACTCAGTTTCCTCAGCTATAAATTTGGCAGGTCCATACCTCAGGTTTTTCATAAAAACCTTAGTTAAATAGATGGTGGTGTAATGCTTGCTCTATTTCAGGGTTTTGTCTATGCACTTTGCAAATTATAATTTATTGATATTTATGGCCGCCTTATGGAGTAAACACTTCTAGTTCCACTTAAAAGGTAAAGAAACAAGACTTTTAAGCATGGTGATTTTCACCTCAAAGGCCCTCAGTCAGTGGCATACCAAGGTGAGGTCAATTGAGGTGGTCCATTCCGGTGCCTTTTAGTAGATAATTTAAAATTAATAACAAAACCAACAAAAGCTGGTCTGCGTTTTACCATCATCAGGCAATATCAGTTCCAAACAATGTCAGTGATAAGATATTATTCCCTTTGGCATGGCTCACTCCCATCTCTCATCCCTAAATATCCATTGCCCTCATTATTTGTAGCATTGCTTTTATAATCAAAATAAGACAAATTCACAAGGCTTGTAAAATTTTTGAAAATTTAACAAAAGTGGGAATAGATTCTTGGATTATAAATGTTCTTGAATGAGACAGTATATGTATGTATACAAACACACACACATATATATTATATATATAGTATGCACATTTTACACACACACAAACACCTCTTTTTTCTCTAAGGATAATTAACATCAGTGGCATCTTCATTTTGCCTTTATACTATGCACTTGATATTTACTGGAGATTAGGGAGTTTGGTAAAATATTCACTGTGCTTTCCTCACTATATACTTTTCAAAATATGTGCATAGACATTTTCAGAGGAAGTTGCAGGTTAAAACATAAAGCTCCTAATATAACAATAATGATATTAACAACAGTAAAAACAGAAATAAGGAGCACTTCCTTCCATTATTTTTCAAACAAAAAATTTCAAGTTGTTTAAGCCCTATAAAGGCTGATTTCATCAAGTACTGAATCTATCCCAGTTCAGCTTCAGTCTTCATATGGAAAAGTCATATTTTATGGTATAAATTATTGAGATTGACTAATTGTAGCTAGCAGCCCTTGGGTAATTTTTCAGTCACACACATCAGCCGCTGGGTGTTTGAGACATCCAAAGCAGTAGTGTATACCTCTGTAATGGAGTCAATTTTTTTTGTGTGTGTACTTGATAGAGACTCATTTGCTGTAATTTCACATAGCATCACTATATCAATTTTTCCACAAGCTTTCTACAACTTTCCTTTTACATTCAATGTTCTCCCTCTTTAAATAAGCAGCTGTACTTTAGAACAGTTACCTTCTTCTACCCTCAACAAAAGAAATTTCCATTCCTTATACCTTCTCTTATTAAAACACACATCTTTTAGCATACAGAAATGTTTTCCTTATTACTTTAAGTAGTTTTAATTAGAACTTAAAACCATTAGGAATCTTAATTTTCAGTGAACACTGAGAAGTAGGCTATTGTGAACTGTTACACTAGCATTCTTTAGATTGACAAATTTATGAACACATTTTATAATTTCTGTAACCATGAGCTTTACAGCACAATCTCTCACTAAGCACAAAGTATGTCTACTTAACTTAGCAAAACTTAAATGTTTTAGGTTACCACAAAGATTCTCAGGCTTTTTGTAGGTATACATACTGTAACACACTATAACATTTAATTATTATTAAGATGTTCACTTGCTACCCTTAGTTTACTCATTCCTAACAACTATGCTTGATTACTTACAAACCTTTACTGAACTTTAGACAAAGTCAAGCCTCCAAGCATTTTATTTTGGAAAAATTTAACAGATAACATCAACTTAAATGACTTTAGGTAAATTTAGGCAGCTGATAACCATAGGACATGTCTGTTTCTAATTCAACTTAAATTAGCATTAATGCTTAATATCTTTTATTAGAATTTTCTGAAAGTCTTAGAATGCCCAATTTTTACAAGCACTTGTCTTTAAATTTTTATTAATGCCATCTGGAGGTAGAAAAATCTTTCATTTACACACTTAGACACACAAACATAGATTGGGACATAGTGACTACAGTTAGCTATACTTTTCAAAGAACATTTACACAGACAGATAAACTGATACAAAGATTTGAGTTACTAATATCCAATTGCCTTCTTTCCTTTTAGCTTATTTGATTAAAAGTATCTCAGTTTTCAAGAATACACTATAAGGGTGAGCAGTTTACGTAACTTGGTTAAGATTCAGATGGCCCCAGACTAACAGGGCCAATGAAGGCTCTGAACTGATAGGGACTGTGTGTGTCCAGGGGGCTGGAAATGAAATGCAAGTACAATTCTAGCACCAGTCATTTAAAGCCAGGCTGCACTGCAGAAGATAAATTTCACAGACTTCATTTACATTACACAGGAGAAAGTGGTGCAGGCCTAGGAGTCCACAGATTAGGATAGGAAAGTAGGAAATCAGCTCAGCCACTCCCTGACATTCCTGTCCATCCGGAGGTGGGGGATCAAGGAGCGGCAGACACTGAGAAACCTCTCACCGGAGACTTAAGACTGGTAGCCGATGCTAATCACCTTTTAAGTGGCTAGCGGGTGCCCAGACACATTTTATGAGATAAAAAGTGCAGCATTTAGTCAGGAATAAGATCAAAACATTGATCTCCTACCTTGCAGTGGTGAGCCTCGGGTTCCATGAAATTGACAAAGTTAGAGGCACACATAGAGCGTGTAAAGGAAGTAAAGAGCACCCTTTCCTCACACAGAGGCCAAGGCAGCCTGAAAAAGCAGGCTGGAAGTCAGAGAGGCAGAGAGACACTCCTCATGGATACACAGTTGGACTGTCAGGGTCTGATTCCAGACACGTGGACCTTTGAGAAGCCGCTGAAGTGTAGCCTCAGCCTAGACTCTCGCAGTTGCCCACGTCTTTCCTCAGTCCCTCACATCCAAGGAGATGCCTCTGAAAGGGAATCCTGGCCTCCACTCAGTTGACTTTTCCAGATCCCAAGGGAGAAGGGGGATCCACTGAGGGAGACGCAGGGGAACCTGTCGCTCAAGACTTTGAGAACGGCAGCTGGGCTAGTCCGATTTAAGTGGCTGACGAGCGCCCAATGTTGTGTGCCATAGACGGCTTCCTTCTATAAGGACAGCGAAAGAAAAGGCAGGCTCGGATGCTGATACTCACCTCCGAAGTTATCCCGGACAAGCCCCCAAAGATGATGCTGGGGTTTGTGTTTGCAGAGTCAAAGAATGAACTTAGCAAACACCCAAGGTAGGAGAGTCAGGGTAGAGGCTTTTATTTAGAAATAAAGTGAGAGGGAAGAGTTCCTGGCTCACGCCAGGAGGGGACAAGAGAGCCCCTGTAATGGAGTCAATTTTGTCAATTGATAGGATTTTTTTAAATGACAACATTAAAGCTTATTTGTATAGATGTACCCTCTAAGGATTACATTAATTTAACAAAAATATTAGTTTGGATTTGCAAATATTAACCCTAGGGTCATCTTTTCTTCTATTAAATTCACTTATTTTTTTTTTATATTCTTGACATGATTCTGTAATTGAAAGCTTTGGATTTTGAGTCAGGATTTTTCAGGCTCAAATCTCACTTTGACTGCATGTCACATAACACTTTCACGCATGTGAGCTTCAGTTTCCTACAGTGGAAAAGACGGAACAGCACTTACGTCACAGGGTGAGAGTAAAGGGATCGAGCTGATGAAGCCTAGCTTTGTCCCTGCTCATATGATCAGTGCTCAAAAATGTGTTTCTCCCCTCACATCTTTTAACTCTCTTACTCTTCTTGATAGACCAAAATATCTTAAGATAGTCCCATAAAGTAGCAATCTTTAAATTTCTCCTCTAATGGGGCTCTTATCTTTAGGAAGTCCCAAGATAAGGTTTGAAGATGGATTAAATTTCACTCTGTGCAGGTGAAATCTGGTCTGGCTAGCCCACACAGATTTATGCAGATGGGATTATGAGTGGGAGCCTGTAAATTTCCTACTCTGGTTATGCCAATGTCTTGAGGCATCTTGTGAGGAAATTCAGCCTGTTCATTTTTTAATACGGCACCAAAAAATTTCCAGTATGTTTATTATATAATTATTTTGGAATAAAGGACAAACAAAGCTATATTTCAACATTAAAAAGATGTTGGTATATACTTAGAATTTTTTATGTGTGCCAAGAGAAATAGAACATTCCCTTGCAAAAGTGTGTATTGAAGTGAAATGAAACAAATGGTCCTTTATTTATTTATGCAAGGCTAGTCATTGGGTATATTGCATCATTTAAGCTTTGTCCTTACACTTCATTACCTACTAGAATTGAGCCCTGATTATAAGTAGTTGTATAATCAGTGATGAGCTGTGCTTTGAAGTGAAGTACTTCAGATCAAGCATAAGAAGGAGAAAAAAAAGAGAAAACTGTACTTGGTCTTCTGGAACATCAGAGAATTTTTCCTTCAAAATTGGAAATTTCCTAAACTCCAAGTTAAAAAAAAATACTATATTTCCTTAATGCACTGACCCACAAATCATATGTTGGCAGTTTGAAAAATAAAGTTGCTGGTTATAACAAATTCTTAAAATTTTTGGAATTTAATGAGAACCCACAGTCAGTCTTGAAGGCTTATATACTCAGATTTTCTCCATTTTCACTGGGGTGAAATTCAGATTCCCTTTAGCCTAACACTAAATGCCCACCACAGTTTGTCTGAGTCTCTCCTTGTTTCTTAGTACTTCCCTTCTAAAGCCTCAACTATCTGGAGTAGAATATGCACTGCTCCCTCCTTCCTGCACCAGAATGAAGAATGCATTTTTATGGCTTCTATGCCTTTGTAACAGCTGTTCTTTCTACTAACAATTCCCTCTCTATTTCTTTGTAGACACCCATCAGGTTTAAGTTTTATTTCTACTTTTCCCATGAACATTTTCCTTTCTGCCCTAACTTACATCATTTTTCCTGCAATGAACTTATAGGAATCCCATAATGCATACTGAACTTATTTCTTAAAATTTTACTGTACTTCAACATGTACATAGATCCTATCATTCCAACCACATGGTGTGCACCTTGGGATAAGAAGTATAAATTTAACTTTTATTCAATGTGTTCAGTGTGGTTGTATGCAGAAACATAGGCACAGAATGTTAGGCATAGAAAGAAGAGGGCATTATGATGCTGTGCTCCATCTCTTCGGGTTGTATGACATATCACATTTGTGTTTTAGTTTCATTGGTGGATAGGCCGGCCTTCCTAGACTTTACGCTCCAGTACAGACCATCTAAGAGCTTCGTAGTAGAATTTGACACAAAAGGCCAACTAATAACATGGAACTTTCTTTTTGCCACTGTCCCTTTGGTTATATTTTCCTAGACTACCTCAAGGGGACAGGATTTTGACTGGATGAAGGATTTAAATATTTCTTATTTCTCTAGCTTCATACCATCTTATGTCCACCAGAATTTGTAACAGGGAAGAATAGATTTCCTTAGTCCCTTTTGGACATGATCTTAGTCCCCTTCGGGGACTAAGTATGAGAGCATGTCCAGTTGGAAAATGAAAATCAGTATTTTGCTCTATAGTTAGTTGCTCCCTTTTTCTCTAATAGAATGTTGTTAAAAAAAGAAAGATTGCATTTGGACCATTAGTAAAACACAATTTAGGTCCCCAAATAGTCCAGAAGTGACCACCACTTTGAGAGAATTAGAAAACATCCCAGTTCTGCCTCAGACACCAAGGTTTAGAAAGCTAAAAGTGGGCTGATTTCAGCCCCACTCCCATGTATGGCTGGGTGCCCTTGGACAGGACATAACCTGCACAACTGCTGTGGTAACCTCAGGTCAGAACATACAAAGTATTTGAGCAGGGTGGCTTAATTTGCCTTTTTAAAAATCATATTTCTGTATAATAACTGGCATTGTATAAATTATAATTAAATGTAAATATTATACTTTATAATCTTACAATAATTTACTAATTAAATGTACCTGATAAACTATTCTGTCACATTATATTATAGCCTATTGCTATTGGCTCTCCTGGTCTCTTTGCTTACCACAACTATATTTGATCACACTTTTAGGATGGAAGTAACCTGGTCTTAATCCTTTCAGTAAAAAAAGATTGGCAAACTTCTTCTATGAGTAAATGGAAAGGGTTTTGCAAGGCAATATATATAAAAAAGAAACATTAATCCTAATCCTTTACTCTCTTACTTGGAATTAAGGTCAGCATTCTTAAAACAGCCAACCCAAGTGGTGCTAAGTTCAGAAATTCTTTGGAAAGGGAACCAAACAGCTGACTCTCACTAGAGAAAACCATTTCAGGAACTGGGTGCTAAGCACTAGTGATGTCTTCCCCAGTCACTACTTTTTGACTAGATCATCTCTTTTAAGAGTATAATGAAATACCTTAAAAAATCATTATATTCATCTGTTTAATTCTTTATTCTTAATTAGTTCCTTCTACTCCATTATTAAATACAGTAAATCAGATTTTTCCTTAAAGCTTGTAAGTTGTTCCCTGGGAAAAACAGAGGTATTTGGAGAAATCTAGCTAAGTCTTTCAATCCATCAGAAATTAATGATGCACTGAAGATACTCAAGAGAGCCTTTAGAAAGAGAACCTTCTATTATGGTATAGAATATACCAGACTTATTTTTCAGCTCAAGTGGTGAATAGCATCTATTTGGAAAGGAAAAGTTTCTATGAATGATTTCTCATGGACATCACTTAACTCTTTAAATCTACATCTCATTTCATCTTCCAGCATGGCAAACAGTCATATTCAGACACACCATCACTGCATCTGCTTTCCAATTCCCAGAGTGGTCACTTGTCTATTTTTCATGTTTCAGCATATTTTGAAATTCAGTGTCTGAATTTTAACTATGGTATTGTGACTTACAAACATGTTGGCAAAAAGGTAGTGATCCTTAAAACTTCATATGTTTTCTTCAGATCTATCCAAATGCATTCTATTTATGAAGAAAATCTATTTTGTACTTGACTAAAAATAGTTAATTCCCACTTAAGAGAGTTAGGAAATGGAGATACTGAAAAGAATAGTCAGGAAATGGAAAAGGATTTACACTTTGCCAAAGAAGCCATTTTTAGCACCTTATCACAGCAACAACATAAACTCTCTGTAAATTTAATTTTAACAGCATTGGGATTGCCACTTTTTCTATATGAGATAAACTTTTGTATATATTCACCATTTGTGTAAGTACCTCAAATATTTTGGTATGACAATATGCTAATTCACATTTTAATCACATGTGATAATTTACATAGCCTTCACAATGATTTGGTGTTATCCTCCTGTTACAAATGAGGATACCAAGGAAGAAAAATTGAGCCTTCCCCCTAAGTCATGCAAATACCTGGCAGAGTCCACAGTCAACATCCTGTCTTGTGCTTGGTGCCCCTAGGTAATATATAGCATATATAATACATAAACCCATGGGAAATACATTATTTGTAGGATTGGTAAGCTACAATCCAAGCTCCAGTCTACCAACCAAATCTTTCATTGTTTCCACCTCACTCAAGAGCAGTTGAAGGTTAGAGATTTGGGTTCTAGTCCTTGACTGTATGACTGAATCTCTGTGCGACCTATTCTCTGGGCCACCGTCTTTAAGAAAAGGGAATCTCAGGAGACAGCAGCCATTATCTACTCCAGCCTTGTGTGAACGTGTTTGTATTTTGTAAATATGGCCAAATTTCAGTTATCTGATAAATAATAGAGTTAAAATTAGTAATTTCAATTTCTGTGTTTTATTAGATGCAGGAAAGAATTAAACATGCTTGGTTCCATGATATGACAAATTTCCAGAGTACCAGAAGAGTGGTCACCTCCTAAATAACCCCACATTTCCTGAAACTTTACTTATATCCTCTTAATAAACACACACATATTTGCTGAAAAATGTAGCAATTATTTATATTAGTTGTTCTCAACTGGACATGATCTTAACTACTAGTTGACATTTGGCGATGTTTGCAGACATTTTGGTTGTCAAAGCTGAGGGTACTATTGGCATCTAGTGGGTGGAGGTAGGTGATGCTGCTAAATATCCTCTAATTTACAGGATGCCCTCCCACACACTCCCACACAAGAAAACATTATCCTGCACTAAATATCAGTGGTGCTGAAGTCGACAGACCTTATTTAAAGTATAATTCATTGAAGAACAATCCCAACATTGTAAAACAAAAATTTTTTTTCTAGGAATTTCAGTGTTGGTCCATATAACACAGAAAAGATACATATATTTTCAATTATGAAATCTTCATTTCAGCTCATAATTCTCCTTGAGATTCAAAATTTTAGAATTTAATTGCATAAACAATTGTCTCTTAGAAAATTAAAATAGCCATTATTCATTCTTACCTTTGTGTGAATTAGTGCAATGAGAATTCATTGTAAAAAAGGCAGACCTGGGTGAATGCCATGGTAGAAAGGGTTAGGGAATTGGAAGATAACATGAGAATTCTGGGCACCAGGTGAGGAGGGGTTTAAGAGGGATGATGGTACCCAGTTTTGCCTACTTTCAAATTTCAACTAGCCCAACTATAAGCTACAAAGAGTAGCAGAATTCACATATGTGAGTTTCAGTTCTCTTTTCTTTTCTAATCCAACCTCAAGTGGATGTACCAGTGATTTCTAAAATAGCCAATAATTGGGCAGAATAAAAGTAAAGGAGATGCTGATTAATCGTTTGCCTGACAAATTGTTATTTTACTGCTTGGGACTTGTAGTCTCAATGTCATAAACTGGATCACTACCTCTAGTCTACTAGTCACTACCTCTGTTAGTTGGACTTAAAAGCCTAGTAATAAACTATCATATTTCCTATACCATTCATGATTTGGTTTTCTTTTCTTCTCTCTTAAATTTGAATATTCTATTACCTTTGTATTCCATTTTTGCTATTAAAGGTGCTATGTAACATATGCAGACAAAACCCTGTTGAGGTAGCATCATGCAAAGTTTAAGCTGTAATTGCTTGTGTTAATTATCTGTTGTTATCTATTAATTATCGATTGCCTAACAAATTATGCCAAAATGTAGTAGCTTAAAATAGCAGACATCTCATGTAGTTTCTGATCATCAAGGATCTGGGGACAGTTTAGCTGGGTGGTTCTGGCTCCAGGTTCCTAGTGAAAGTACATTTAAGCTGTTGGGTGGGACTCTACAGTCTCTGAAGACCGGACTAAGGTTGAAGGATCCATTCGAAGCTCATTCACCTGGCTGTTGGCCTCTTTACGGGGCTGCTTGTAACACGGCCTTCTTCAGAGTGACTAGAGAGAGACCAGGGTGAAAGCTGTAGTATCTTTTATCTGAAGTGACATATCATCTCTTCTGCCATATCTTGTTGGTCACACAGAAAACTCTGGTGGAATGTAGCCGGCGGCTACACAAGAATATGATTACCAGAAGGAGGGGATCATTAGACCATCTCAGAGGCTGATTACCATACTAAAGTCTTTAAAATCAATAACAAGATGGAATCCATCTTATTGAAGTATTTGTATATAACAATACACAGAAAATTTCTTTAACTGGTCACTTAAAATGATGACAACAAATGGCTGAAAAGAAAAAGGAACCCATGTTCTAAGAACTACACTGAGTTTACAGTACATGTATATGCACAGTGGTCTTAATAAAATATGTTAGGTTCTTCCAGCTTCTTCATTATACAGAAAAAGGTTTTTATATTAATTTATTCAGAATTTTATATGAATTTCTCAGTGAAATATCAACTTACAACTTTTTGGTGTTATAATGAGTATACTTCTGAGTAAAAGTTAGAAAGATTGATTTCTATTCCTTTTCATTTCCTGGCTACACAGCCAGAGCCAAGTTCTAATCTCAGATGCCCCATCTATGAAATAGATATAATAGCACTCCTCTGTCATGGTTGTTCTGTGACTAAATGCTATGTTGTGAGCAAAGTAGTCAGAGTGTTGCCTCATACCCAGTGAGACTATAATAAATAGTAGTTACGATTATCAACTTCCAATCCAGTGTTTTTAAACTGAACATCATGACCATTAGTAGACTGTAAAACTAAAAATTGGTTGAATAAAATCTTCTTGTACAAATGATACAAAATATCAAAGCCTCAGGGGGTCAAACCTGGGTTCTATTTACTGTGTCATTGGAGTACATATTTCATGAAACTTTTGTTTCTTATTTATGTGCGCATGCAAACTCTGTGTGTGTATGTGTGCTGTGTTTGTTCCTTGTCATGATTAAAACTATTCCTCTTACTATGGATCACAGTCAAAGAAATGAGAAAGCCAGTACTCTAACCTGACTTTGTTTGTGTTTTCTCCTGAGGAGAACCAGCCTTCCTCTGTTCTAGTGATTGTGTCTCTCTGAATGCTTTAGAAATTGGGGTATTTTAATGCCTCTTTGTTGGAGAGTCTCTTCCAGTTTAGGATCCCATTTACAGATGAAATCCCAGTGTGCGTTCCTGTGTTACACCATTAGATGTGCCCCAGGCAGGGACAAGGCTCATTGTTTCATGCCTAATAGCACAGTGGTTGCAGATGCATTGATGGTAAGTCACAGGAAGCTCAGAAATCTCAACGGACTTACTCTTTTGGAATCTTTTATATAGCAAGTGTCCACAAACACTTTTTTAGTTGTGTGATTAAATAAAGAAGTGTTAAGCACCCAAGTTATATGAAATTCTAAACCTCAGTTTATCTTAATGGAGGTACTGCTTCTCATGAAGGAAAAAATCATTTGAGACTCATTATTCTCAGGTTTATCAAATGTTTGGTAGTGAACCATGCAAGTAAATTTTCTTTTTATTGTTCTGATGTCACATTTTCTTTGTCTTAAATTTTTTTTGATAGTTATCATTAGTGACTTGAATTGCTGCATCTTCAACTTACCAATTTATCATAAAACAAAACAAAACTTAAACACTTCCAGTATTGTTAATTTCTAGGATCCTGTTTATCTTGAGTACATGATGAATACTTTTGTAATGTGAATGATTTTATACTTTAATTTATCTGCTTTTAAGTCAGATATTTAGCTAGTTATATTAGCTATAATATTTAAAATGTTAAAAAAGACTGTCTCTTTTTTCCCCTTTCACATTCTTCTCCCAATCCTGCCCTCCCCATCCCCCCCCCCCCCACACAGTATTTTTATGAAGGACTTCTGAAAACTTTAGTCACTATAGTTTCTCACTTTATTCGTTACTTTCAGCTCAGTCTAATAATCAAAATAATAATTATAGATATTTCTGGGTTAAAATTGCTCAAGGAGTAAGTTTCTTCTGAAAGTTTGAAACAATTAGGACATGTACTTGAGGTTTCCTTATATCCTGTGACCATGAAGTCTAGAAGAATTAGTGACTTTATATAATAAATGTCTTTCTGACATTATATTAAAATACAATAAAATATTATTACCTGTTCCCAAACATTTTGGCCACTCTGTTAGATAGATTCATGAGATAGTGTAAACAGGAAAGATACCTACAGTTCCTTAAGTGTGAAGATTTGCAAAACTCTTTAGCATTAGGCAGGCAGTAGTATCAGGGATCAACAATATGCTGTAATAAATCTTTTATCTTTGACTATGGCTTACAAAAGATTTTCATTTTAACTTTACAAAACTGCTTTGACATAGTATTACTACATTTACTTTACAGATGAGACACCAGGGCTCTGAATAGTTAAGTGACTTCTTCATAATCACAATGCTAATAATAAGTGTTAGGAAGCTAGACCTCTAAGAACAAATCCCACATCAGTGTTCTGTTTTGTTTTTTTCACTCTCCCATACTGTTTCTTATATCCACACCTGCTAAAGGAAGTTCAAACCTGTTCCTTTTCATTAGAAACTTGTTATTTTATGTCTCAATATAGGTATGTTTACGATTTTTCTTGTTTAGTCTTCAAACAATATAATGCTATAATATCATTATTATTCCCATTTTCTAGATGCAAAAGTTGAAGCATAGAAAGGGGGAGCAACTTGCTCAAAATCACAGCTAATCAGTTGCCAGTCTAAACCTGTTAAGAGTCCAGAGCATCCTCTTCTTTCTCATATGCTGCTTCTTACATGGCAATAAATCTGAATTTGGTAAAAGAAATAATACTGTAACTTTTTCACTGTTAATTGTATTCTCATTGACTATGTATATAAAGTCTTACCAGAGAATTTGCAGTTCTACTAGATTTTCAAACTGCTTCTCCCAACTTGGCTCCAGACCAAAGTATAAGTATCTGTCATTTGTATAGCATCTTATAGCTGACTATTTTCACATGCTTATTTCAATTGATCATTACAACTTATGAGATACTTTAGCAGGATGATTTTACTGATGAGAAATATTTCTCTAAGAGAAGTAAAACACTTCAAAGTTCACATAGCTGATAAGTGAAAAAAACAAATGACCCAGGCCTCCTTATGACATTCTGGGAGCTCTCCACAACACCATGCTAAAGATAGCCCAGCATCCCACAAGATTCCACCTGCCTGTGCGAATTCACCAAGACCTTTCTCCCACTTGGGAAAAAATCAGGTAGACCAGAATGAATGTTAACTTCTGATGTGAGACATTTATATAATTGGGCTGCTAGGCATGGTATGTATTAGCACAGTCATAGACTCTGGATTTAGACAAGGTGGGGGGAGAATGGGGTGAAAATTCTGGTTTTGTTGTGAGCCCTATTTAATCAGGTATCTTTAGGGAAATATACCTATCTTCTGTGACTCTCCATTTTCTACAGACAAAAAAGTTGTGAGAAAACCAAACTGTGACTTCCTGATATGATGGTGGTTTTCCAGCAAACTCACCTGACTTTAATATAACAGATCTCATGCTGTGGCATGAGACCCCTTGAGAAGGCTTGGCTTTGAGAAGTTAAGAATGTAAAAGGCTTCAGTGGTATCTTAGGATGTATAATGTTTAGCCTTCATGATTTCCTGGAAATAATGATGCTGATATAATTTAACTATAAAAAAGGTTGTGATGAGACTCTTGAGTGCTGAGAACAACCAGCCCTTGATGTGAATCACAACCATTCCCTGATGTAAATGGAAATGCACATCAGGACAGAAAAATGCATGATTCAGCATGTATTTTCTCCCAATTATGATTGTGCTCAGTCACATAGAGTGAACTGAGAAAACCCATCAATCTCTTTATTTCTTCTCAATGAGCATTGGAATAAAATTGTCATGGATTTCATAAACTAGGGGTATGCATTTGCAGTCTTACACAGGTAATTTCTATTATAACAGTTATCACATTATAATGATACTGCATACTTATATACTCATCTTTCTCATTAGACAGGGACTAGGCAAGAACTGTATCTTTTGCATCTTTGTATCTCCATGGCACAGGCCTGTTAACATGGAAAACATAAAAGTGACTAGTATATGTTTGTGAACTGTGTATCTCATAGAAGAAAGTATTTAAGTGTTTATATTATATAAAAATAAGTAATTACATACCCACATCTATGTGTGCCTGTATGTCTTTGTTGATATCTAACCTACTATTCTGTAATCTTATACCTACTTGATAAGACATGACATTTTCAAGGGAAAAATATACATTCTACCATTTTATTCCATATATAAATATGCATGTATTCTAACTTAATATTCTATATAAATATATTTATCTGCAAAATTTCTTTTTTGTAAATATATTTAGCTGTAAGTACTTCTAAAAACTAAAAATTCTTAAGAAAAATTATTTTAATTTAGTAGTTTAATTTAGATATAGTTCAGCATGTTTTAATTTAGTAGCCTACAAAACATTTATTTCCAAAAGAAAAATGGCTCATTTGAAGATTACTAATGAAACTTTGTTGGTAAAAATTTTCTAAGTCATAATATTACAGTGCACTCTGTGAGGATGTTTTCAATGTGTATATATGAATATTAGAATTTTTACATGACATTTGTGTTTATTTGAAGGGGTAGTGGTGTAATGAATAGAAGAACAAGCATGATATTAATCCATATACCATATGATTATGGTATCTGTTTTGGTTAAGTAAATGAGAGAAAATATTGATACTTTTCAGAAATGATAATTAATGAGGTCATAAGTAGCATATCATGAGTTGAGGAAAGAAATAAGTCATCTTCTCATATAAAATAATTACTTTATGTTTGGTTTAGGAAGGCCTCAAAGAGCCCACTACATACTGACCCAGTCATTCTTTCAATACTCCTAAGCAGGATAGTGGTAAGGGAGAATTTTCATTGTACTTAGAAAAGGAGGACAAGTGAATGAGGAGTTTTTGTTGTTACATTCATTTTTTTATTCTACCATTGGAAGATGATAATCATATGTTAGGTGCCTTTATCACACACACTCCCACCTCCACTCCAACCACCACCACTACCAACAACTGGTGGCTATTCAAATGCCTTTAGGATCTGGGCAGCTTACCTTAATAGCTAAAAGGTCCAAGAGTTTCATGTCTGAGAGAGGTAGGACTGGTGGCTAATTGGAGACTCCGAATCCTGGCTAACAGCTTGAAACTGTACTTCAGCTGGACGGATTTCGGCAGGAAATGTCCGGTTTGTGACCCTTACACTAACCAGGGAGCTGAGGCAAACTGAAGTGGAAATAGAATGGACTTTGACATCAGGAAGACTTATGGTTGAATACCGTCTGCATCAGTTGGACTCTGTCACCTTGATCACTTTATTTAAATTCTCAGAACTTCTACTCTCTCATCTGTATGAGATGGTAACAATATTATTTCCAAACTGCTGCTGGGGAGAATAATTAAAGGAAGTATATAAAGACCTTGACTCATTGGCTAACATGTAGGAAGCACTCAGTGAACAATAGTTGTTGTTACAGGCTTTCCACAAAACCCTTCCTCTTCAGAAGAGACTACCTGTGGTTCTCTGTGCTCTTTTGTTTTCTTTTGTTTAGTTCTCTTGAAGCCAGGGAACTGGCGGGCAGGTGCAGGAGTAGGGGGGTAGATAGGGGACAGGACTAGAGGAGAAAAACCAACAGGAACACATGGGACAGGTCTGTGGATCAAAGCAGTGTTTTCCAGGTTTGCTCTGATTAGGCCACAGATGTTTATGTCTCCCACTGAAGAGTGCATTCTAGGCACATTTCTGTCTTTCTCTCATTCTTTGTTTTTCCTGAAAATAAAATAAAATTATCATTTTTTTGAAGAAAGTGGAAGATATCAAACCATTTTAAAAAGAAAATAAATTAACCTGTATTCCCATCAGCCAGAGATAGGCACTGTTCACAATTCAGTGTTTTTTTTTCCAATGCATACAAATGTGTGTCTGAATACACTTACCAGATTTGAGAATATACTAAATATATCATTTGGTATATTATTTATTATACATAGTATTACTTATGTTGAGCAGAAAGTATTTTTTAAGCCAGAGAAAGCTAGTCCTTTTTAATCACTTTGTACCTTAAAATGTAGACTATACAATCTATTCAACAGAAGGCTGCCTAGGAAATTGGGAGAGTTGTCTTTATAATGATGGTCATGGTTATTTGAAATCTCAATGTAGTTATTTATGTTTGAGAATAACTATAGACCTGTTTTTTTAGTTATGGTAGCTTGTTTCCCTTTCTTTTTCAACCACCTAGTTGCTCTCTTTGGGAAACAACTATTTGCCAAAGATAAAAATTGTTTGTGTGGATTCTTCAGATACAGTGTATAAATGAGGGAAGATTCATTACACATCTTTCTACTTCTTAGAGAAGAAATCTTAGGGGCTTTGTGAGTGGCTGAGAAATAATTTGTTCCTCCTGTGACAGAGGTAGAACTCAGGGTAATGGGTCTAACTAGAGTTTGTACTTCTTTCTTCAAAGTTAGGACTTGGAGTACAAGACTATTTTATTAGCAGTTAAAATTACTAATCCTAACTCAGTCCCTTAATTCATAATAAAAGTACACTGATAATATGTCCAAGTCTCAAAAATATTATGTTGATTAAAAAATAAAAGAGTTGAAGGAGCTAGACAATAAGGTAATGTTTTTATAAACCTTGAAAATACAAGATGGTATGGGTTACTATTTTGAATGTATACCAAAGTAGCGTAAGTCCGCATCAACTTGAGGATAATGTTTAATTCAGGTGTGTGTATGGAGTATGTACTTTAGTTATCTGTGCAATATTTTATTTCTTACTAAAGAAGAAATTCAAAGCAAATATGTCAAAATGTGACATCTGCTAAATCTTAATGTTAGCTTCATAGTGTGTGTCTACTATGTCAATATTTCATGATTTTAAAATGTTTCTAAGATTCCAAGGTTTAGACTTTCCAATAAATTACACTCACCTTATTTCAGGTAGTGAAAAGCAAGGTTTTGAGTGGTCATTGTTTATTGGGGGTGGGGAATGAAATCAGAAGGAACACTGTGAAGAGATCTATAGTTCCCAAAAATGATTAGTGATTCTTTAAAACAGACTTTTACAAAATTCCTCCAGCAGTTACATGTAGTAGTGAGAGCAGGTGTATTTTAACAGTTACTCATGCTTAATTTGATTCTCTTGTGGCATGTGTTAATTCCGAGAGATGAATTCATTGTAATGGTAATTTGTGTTCTCTTGCAATAGCACTTAAGATGTAACAAGCATCACTAGGACACCAAAATGGAATTTGTGAAAGAAGAAACAATGCCCAGTATCTGTATAGCCTTTGATCAAAATGAAGACAAGTAGTAATTTTATTTCATTTATAAGATGTCAGCAATCACTGTCACTTTCTTTTACTTTGAATGGCTATTTCCATCCTGATAATCCTTCCAGTACTTGGATCAAGGGTAATTTAAATAAGAACTATTCAACAAATATTATTCAGGAAAAATTAGTTAGACCTCACACATAATGCTTTGGAATGTTTATTATTCAATGACGTTGACAGTTGTGTACCTGTACAAACATATAGAATGTTCCATTGAGTAATCCCATATTGTAGGAGAAAACGCACAGACTTTTACCATTAATTTTGCCTTGTTTAAGCAGATGAAAGTTAATTTTTTAAAAAGCAAACATAAAGGGATATTACAAAAGAGAAGAATATGAATAGAACAACTTTAAGAAAAGAAGCAACATATATGGAAAGGTAATAGCCTAAAAAAGAATGCTGAACTGAGAGGTTTTATTGGAATGAAGTTAGATTTTAAGTGCTAATACCTTGCAATTTCATATGAAATAACCAGAGTAAAATGACAGCAATTTTTTACCTAATAATAGTGTTACTGAAAAACCTATAAATCCATTAGTTATTAAGGCTTTTGAATTTGTTACTGTGTATATTATATAATCTGCTGAATATTTAAACTGCCTGATCTGTCCTGCATTGTTTCATTTAATGCAGGCGGTTTCCTTTAAAAGATGAGCATAATAAACTACTTGTTTGCATCACTGTCATTTGTCATAGGAAAAATAAATGTAGTTTGTGGAAAATGTTCCTTAGAATTATGCTGTGAAGGGTCTCTTGTGCCCCATCAATCCCCCACAGCCTACTGTCTGCTCGGGTGGTCTCTAGTTCAAATGTCAAAGCATTCTTTTTCAAGTGAACCAGAATGAATTTTATGTAGCATGCAGAGGGTTAAATTTCATTCCACATAAGCAAGAAACTAAAAAGCACTATATTAAAGGAAGATGTGTTTGCAATTTTCTGCTTGAAACAATTATCTTCTTTATTTTAAAAGCTATCACTTTTATTTATATAAAAACAATATGTACAAAGTTGCTGTGGTTCTTCCATTTTTCCTGTCATCTAAGTATAAATTCAGAATTTTGGAAAATGGTGTCTCAGTTGTTAGGCATAATGCTGAAGCTGTCCATAACTGTTTAACAGCAATTATCTATAGTAATTTAGTTTAACATAAAATGTACCTCATCCAAAGTAAAGGTTATTTTAAATGAAACTTTAGTGAAATAAAACTACAATAAAGTAAACAAACCCGTAAGGTATGAATGCAGAACCCAACACATAAGTTGGGAGTATGGCAGTATATGTGTATGAGAGAATATGAGTGCAAGTAAACACATATATACACACACATTGGCACTTATATGTGCTATTAATGGGGTAAACTTTATGCTTAGTGTGTTTGAAAATATGATAAAGTGCAAAGAAATTATCTTCCTGAGCCTCTGTATGAATCTCATATTAAAAATCCAATAGCATCCCCTTGCCCTATGTGTGTGCCTTGACAGCATGCTCTTCCTTCTGACTGATTTATCTCTTGATTTCCTGAACAGCGCATCCTAGTAGGTGGTCAGGAAAGTCATCTTGACTAGCAAGCACAGCTCCTTGTATGTTGTCAGTCTTTTATCCCCCATACTTCAGGTTTTCCAGCCATATTTTTTGTGTATTAAGGCAGACATAAGAAATGTATGCCCTCCCTTGTTTCATTTGGGACTTGATTCTCTCATTTAGAGGATTCCTTCCTTCCTCCACTTACTCCATCAGGCAGGCAGGCAGCAGAACATTTGTACCTTCATTCCAACACTTGTAACATGCTTGCCTTATAGGCAGTCTTGACCATCAAAATCAAGCTTTACTTACCCTTTTGATTTCATTGTATAGCACAGTGATTAAAAACAGAGTTAGTTTTCAATGTGTTTGCTAGGTTTTACTTAATTTAAGTAATTGCCCATAATAGAGATTATTTGGGGAAAAAAAGTAGGGAAGATGGAGTATGACAAAGTGGGGTTATGTGATCCAGTCAGTGAGAATATTTATCTTCAAACTTACCTACTTTTGACCCATTGACATTCAAAAAGATGCCATTAATAATCAGTAATATATTTTGTACTTTAAAGAACAAATGTAACTAGGCTAAGTTCACAATTGAAGGCTATTAGTATTTTCATGCACAAGTTCTTTCATTCACACATTAATTTATGTAAATATTATTGAGAACCCTCTATATGCCAGACACTAAGTGATGCCAAGCTGAATAAGACAGTGCTTGCTCTCAGGGAACTAACAGTGTCCTAGGGTGGTGTGTAATGGTATTATGGGGAAAAAAAAGAGGCACAGGATGCTCTGGAAGTATAAAAGAAGGATATAACAGGGAGGGGAGTAATGAAAAGTTTCCTTGAGAAGGAAAGCTTCAACTGAGTTTTGAAAAATAAGGCCTAGGCAGGAAAAGGGAGGATAAAGTGGAAAAGAAACATTCCAGTCAGACCAAAGTCATGTGCAAAGGCATAGAAGCAAAAGAAAATACTGTATGTTTGGAAAGATGCTAATAATTTGATGTGTCTGGGGCATAGGGTACATGTGAGTATAGGGAAGCCGAGTCCAGATCGTAAAGATTCAGTTCTGTTTAAAGAGTTGTGACCTTATTTACACGTAGTAGAAACCACTGAAAGGTTTAAGCAGTGGAGTGATGAAGCCACATTTGTATTTCAGATAGATCCCTCTGGTTATGCCATGGATGATGGCTTGGAGAAAGCAAGCCTGGAGTCAGGAGATCTGTTATGGGGACATTAACAAATCCAGAAGAAAAATGAAGAAGTCTGACCTAAATAAGTACCAGTGAGGATAGAGATGTGGTAGGGAGAAAGTGAGGAAGGGAGAAGAATGGACCTAGGCACACTTCAAGAGACAGAATTGAAACAATCACATACTGATTGATGTAGAAAACAAAGGCAAGGAATAATCAAGGTGACTCTGTAGCTTGGATGAATGGGTAGCTGGTGGTGATAACCATTCACTGATATAAGAAACATTGGAAGAAAGCCAGGTTGTGTTGTAGAAAGACAAGGAATTTATTTTGGACAAAATGGTGCCTGGGAATTAAGGGAATCAGAAATTCTAGCTCTTTATTTTAAAATAGATGTGCCTGCTGTAGACACGTGACCCAGGACTTTTTGGTTGTGTTCCTGTATCATTTCCTAACTACCATTAAGGATACGTATTATATCTTTTATATACAGGGATATATACATCCATATTTAAGTTTTTCTATCATAAATAAAAATTAAAATCTTATAGACTCCTGTACTTTGTAAAGGAAGTTTAAAATCAAGTAATTTGAGACCCTTAGGAGATATTAGAAATAATCTAATCCAGCTCTTCATTTTGTACTGTGTGATCTGAAACCAAAATTGCTTAAGGGACTTGTCGAAGTTCATGGAGTAAATCAATAATAGTACCTGGGTTAAAATCCAGATAACATTATTCCTGGCTGAATGTGCCTTTTATATATCATCTGCCTTTAAGAAAATGCAAAGGGAAAAATTAAGCAGACACTGATACATATTTTTAAAGTGTCATGACTCTGATTTTTCAGGATGTGAGAGGTGGGTGTAAAAGTGAGATGACAGGTTAGTAAAATGTGTTTTTGGCACAGGAAACAATGACTTTCTGGGTTCTGGCCGAACTCTAGGGCAGTATATGTGACTGGAAACTTCCAGCAACCACTAAAACGTGGTCCTAAAAGAATCACAATGAAGGACAATTATTGCAGAATAATTTGTTCATAGATTTTCAGGGTGACCTCGATACCTAAGCTTCTCCATGTGCCTTACTGAGCGTGTTGATACTACTCCACTGGAGGTGATGTTAAAACATCCCCTCACTTTATTAATGTCAGTAGCTAAAAGCTTCTCCCTATCAGAGATAATATTTATAAGAGAAATGCAATAAGAGGTAAACTACATCAGAATATTCACCATCTATATATGTCTGTTTCCTGCAAGACTCAACTCTTTGGACTCGTAATATCTGAAACCAGGTTTAATCACATAGAATGCACTTATTAAATATTCGCTTGGACTAAGTTGAGCTAATGCAGGGTTGATAAGACTGAATTAATCTTCAAGTCTGCTCCCAGATTTTGCCACTTGTGGGTTGATACATAGAATAAAATCGGGGAGATGCTGAGACTTGCTGATGGGCATCAGTGCTGGGAAGCAAGGATAGAGTCCAGAATGCAAAGTCAACACCCCCAAAACTGATGAGGAATGTATTTGATACTGTAAAAGGGGAGCTTGAAATCAGGAGCCAGCAGAGGTAGAGCAAGTAACCAGAAGCAAGGAATTGGGAAATGTGGGGTGGGCCGACAATGCCAGTAGCCATTATTGTTGCCTCAGCCCGCTGATGTAAGTCTGAGTTTCCCACACTGAGTGGCCACAGCCTGGCATCTGACATTAGTTGTTTCACCTTGCTTTCTATACCCTCTCTGAACCTCAGTTACCACATCTATAAAAGGGGATCCTTGAAGCTCATAATACTTAATATTTCCTTGAGCTTACTTATTCTAATGGTTTTCTTTCTTTCATAAGTAGTAAGTGTTCCTTCAGATACCAAAATGAAAAATGGATTCATGTTCCCTCATATCAGAACAGAAACTGTTTAAAATGTCAGATAAATAGATCTGTTATTTAAAAAGACAGTTATACTTCTCCATTTGGTAAAAGAGGCAGTATACTTGGAGATCTAATAATAGAAATTCTTGCAATATAATATGTGTCTCAAGTCATATTTTTTTGTAAAAGCATAAACCTAGATATAGTTGCATTTCCAGTATTGCCACTGATTTATGAAACAGTGATATTAGATAAAACCATTGACATTTAAGGCATTTTTTCATTGTTTTACCTTTTCATTGCTTTCCCATATTAACCCTTTTACTGTATTTCATGGTTGTTTTGCCATAACGGAGTAATTCCATATGCACCAACATTCAATGTGAGTCCACTTAATGTACAACATATTTTAAGTGAACAAGGCCTTTGTCAATTTTTATAGGGCTTAAAATGTTATTTTCTTAAGAATTACATGGAGAAATTCTATTCTTTGTGCTTTAAGATATGCTCTCGTTTATGAGGTCCCTTGAAGTGATCTCCTTAAGTGAAATGATAGAGAATGCATTTTGCATGCAAGATACGTCATAACCTCACACAGGTTTTGGTTCTCATGAACATGAAGCAGCAAGAAATTTGCAGGCCCAGTAAGATAGTTCTCCACAACTCTCTCTCATAATGGGCAAGCAATTTATGAGTAAACTACAAATGGCTTATAATATCTTAAAAATGTGTTCTTCTATTTAATAATGCTACTTGTCATGCAATTGAGTGTATATTTTATCACCAACTACAACATTTCCCAGGATATTATAGCCATCAGTAAGTGTAAAAATGATTAAAACAAAAATGAAAAATTATCTGTCTTTGAGCAAGTTTCACCTCATCTGTTCTATAGCCTTCATTTTATGTATTCCCTGCATGAACAGTGTGTGTTACCAGAATTTGTCTCTGACATTGGTAGTAGTGTGCTTGTGTTTGGTGGATGATACCTTTAGAATGAAACACAGCCTTCGGGGCCCTAGCCTCTTTCAAAGCAACATACCACTCATGGTGTGATCACAGGCAGTTTACCTAATTTCCCTGAGCCTGTTTCCTTCTCACTGAAATGAGGAAAAATAGTACAATGCCTGAATTGTTATGAGGAGTCAGATGAACTATGTAAATATAAACCCTGGCATATACCTACCCTTAATAGCAGCTTAGTGTGTTATCGTTCCCTTTGTTTTACTTTACAATGGTTTGTAAGAAATAGAATGGGCAGAAGAAAACTTATTATAAACTACGTACTAAGAAAAAATGGTATGAACTAATGAGAGTATTTTTAGTGACCCATTGTGTTAAAAGTACTAGTAAAGTAAAGTAAACTTACCACAGACCTGGTCCCAGCACCTCTCACATCCCATCAGATTAACATGATCTAAAGTATGGTGAAGAAGAGTGAAGTGATGCATGTTTTTCTCAAAGGAATAAGTAAATGAATTTTCAATGAGCTGGCTAAAATGGAAATCAGCCAGTCAATTAATCAGCGAATCGCCTAACCAATCCAACAGCAGGGCATTTCCCGAAACTCTGAGGCTAGTGGAACATCAAAATAAATTTGAGTCCTTTCTTTCATCTCTATAAAGTCACCTCCATTTCTTAAACAATAAAATGGAGCCAAAACTCCCCTTGAGTTAGCCTAAGGATCAAGTCAGGTAATGTGTATTAAAGCTCTTTGTAAATACTGTATTACTTTACAAATATAACATTATTTCCTTGATTAAAAATCATCATTTATTGTTGATTATTTCATTTCAAAAGATGTTCTACATCCTTTTGTTAGTCTTTTAGTCAATACTTTATAAAACTCTCTGGAGTCTGATACTCAGAGTGAGGGGCAGTGTAGTCAGATAATTTTATGATTCAGATTGGGAGCCTCCCAACTTCTATACTTAAAACTCAAGTCTTAGATAATTATAAAATATTGAACCTTAAAGTAGTTTTAATTCTGTAAACATCTTTCTAAAACTAGTAGGGAATATATGACAATGAAATTTATTACAAATCTTTCCTGAATCTGGCTGATATGGCATATCAAGATGGATTTCACAGTTGTACATCTACAGAGGAATGCTTAGAGATAAGATGAAAGTAGTCCTTCTTATTAATCACACATTGTATGTTTGACTTCTGCCTCCCTCCTCAGTCTTTAAATCAACTGCATCTGGTTTTTGCTACTTAAAGTGTACCATTACCTTTTGCATTAAAAGGCAGTTACTCCTAGAGAAAGCAGCCTCATTTGATTAAAAAATAATTAACTGGAGTTATATCCATGTTACTCATCATGCAACCAAAATAAGAATTTTAGTATAAGTTGAAGACCTACTTTATTTCAACAATAGGGTCAGCAGAATTGGGAGGCTCTTTATGATTAATGCTGGCATAAAGCAGTTTTGCTTTGCTGTTGTTAACTTTTATAGTTTAAAAACACAATAATGGAGAATAAATAGATAGGATCTACCATAGATAGGATCAAAAAGCTGATAAACCTTGATATAGTCACCCTATGCCATGCCAGAGGTGTTCTCTCTCCTCTGTGGAGATTGAGGCACGTGATTATTATTATATCCGAAGCAAGTCAAGGTCTGGGAACTGATTCACACTAACCAACTGCATAAGAGATTCTTGTATAATTACCAGGCAGATCTGTACAAGAGCTCACTGATTAATTCTCTCTGAGGAGAGGATTTACGTAGGAAACCAAGTTGTTATTTGAAATTTCTTCTTAAGTAGGGAATCTGACAGAGTAAATTTGATGGTCTAAATCACTTCCACTCAAGGAAATTGTCATTTTGTGAATGAGGGAAGAAGTTGCACCAGAATGTCAACTAAAGCATTAAAGCATTGTTTTTTTCATTGAGAAAATCTTGCTGCCTATACATATACATATATATGTATAATGTATGTATATGCATATAGTATAAATGAACTAAAACGTGTGCTTAGCAACACAGATAATTTGCATTTGCATTCTGGCACAGTTTCCTCATCTCATGGCTGACTGTTCACAAACAATTCTCATACAGGCAGTTGTTCTGCGGACCAGGGGTTAGTGGTCTTTGCTTGAATTAGAATTACATTGGGAAGCTTTTAAAATACATAGTTTCCTAGCACATACCCTTGTAAATTCTGATTCAAAGTTCTGGTATGTTGTACCTTCATCTGCATTTTTTAAATGCTCCCCATGTAGTTTGATGAACATACAAGTTCAGGAGCTACATAATAAAATGCGTAGAGTAATACAGCAGTGCTACACTGAATAGATTAGAGGTTACAGACATGGGTCTTGGCATTGGGGGTTGAGTTCTTATTTGTTCTTGAGAAGTTGCAGATTTTCTAAGGTTCAATAGGCTCATCTGTAAAGCAAACAAAACCTACCACATAAAGTTGTTGTGAGTTTTAAGTGCCATTACAAGGGAAAGCACTTAGCTCAGTGCTCACCACATAGTAGACAATTGATAAATGTCAGCTATAAATGGCAGGTATCATCTCCATGATGGATACTTATCTGCCATTTTTGAAAATATGCACCTTCATATACAGCCTTAAATTCCCTGAACAAGCAAGTAATATACTGCTAACATTTCCCTGTCTGAGGTGTCCTTTGCTAAACATCCGTCAGATTTATCAGGCAAGACTCTTCGTTGTGTTAGAAACCTAAGTCAATATGATTGATGCAAAAAATAATAATAAGTGGGCTGGTCAAGGGAAAATTAGATCACACAATTTACAAATGAATGTCCAAGGGTAGTTCTGGCTAAAAACATGACTGGACTGAGGTGCTCTAAATGTATCCTTCTATTTTTATCACCTAGCTATATTATCTATCTATATCATCTATCTAATCACCTGACTATTTCTCTCTCTCCTGATCATTCAATCATCTACCTAACTATCTATCCATTTTTCTGAATTGCCCCCATTCTTAGTCTAGCTCTGGTTTTGTGAAGGCAAAATGGGGCATCAACAGTGTCAGCCATATATGTTACCAGCTTACTAATCACAGAGAAAAAAGAAGCACTTTTGTAAGATAGTTAAAATTCCAGAACTGAGACTTAATAGCCTGCTTACAATATCTTTCCATCCTTGAACAATTTACTCTTAAGTAAGAACAAAACACTTTGGTTTGCCAGGCTCAAACATGTACCCACTCCTGAAGCTAGGGTGGGGACTCTCCATCCAAAATATTTGTTCTGAAGCAGGAGAAAATAATTTCCCCAAAGAAAGTTAAGGGAAGTTATGAGGGAGAGGGGAAACATGATGCAAAATCCAAAACAATAGATGTCTGGTACCCTGACCTACTAGGCATTCTTTCCCCTACCCTTCCTTTATTGTTTAAGTATGTTCAGTTGGAATAAATCTAAGATATGATTTAGCCTAGAGACCTTACATTTTGGTAAGATAACTTCCAGATATTTATTCTGATTTATTTCATATCTATTTTGTAATAAATTTTTATAGGTTGAATTCTTCCCTCTACTTCTAATCTGGGAATAAAGGAGAAAGGGGAGTTACCTTATATTGACCAAGAACAAAGCCAGCATTTATTTTCAACAATATGAATTTGATTCTAACCTTTCATTTTCTTTAGCTTGTGACAGATTCATGTTTGATAAATAGAAATAAGCAAGAAAGAGGTGGTGTTAGAAGTGAACTGCCAAAGTTTTGCAAAAGGGAATTTAGTTTTAGACTATATTTATTGTATGACAATAGTGTTACTATGGATGATAAAACAGTAGATGTATTATGGTTCACTAAATCAGTAAAAATCGCATAGCTGTTAATGATTTGGAACCCAGCTTGTGAAGCACGACTTGGCAGAGCCATCAAGTGGTTATGAGTGTTGGTATGAAAGTTAAGGACTTCAGCACTCAAATCCAAGTCTGGCTGATTTTGTGGTGTGTGGCCTTGGACCTGACTTCTGGGATGCAATTTCCCCATATGTGTAATTGTGTAATAAAATGTAGTCACCACACAGTGTGGGGAAGAATTAGGGCACTGACAAAGAGATGCAGGCTTCTTCTGCATTTTTCAAACAGTACATATGTTCAGTTTTATTCTCTCAGGTCTCTAACAGGCTCCCTAGTAGTAGGTCACTTAATAATTCTTCTTGACCCCTATGGTACCATTTATTTTACAACCATAGTATTCTCTCAGATGGTACCACAAAGGACTATATGTTACCCAAAGCGAGAAGGGTGAATGCCACTTTATGGGCTTTACTTTCAGAGCCTTTCCTTGAGTTTGCAAAGGAGCAGTGAGAACAGTTTTAGCTAGTCCTCAGGCTCTGCAGCTCATTTCTTATGCTGTTTCCTATACTTTAATATTCCCTTAAAGGCTTGTGTTTTCGGCATCTGCCCTCCTCCAACTCCTTTTCCCATTCCCCTAACCCACCATAGTCTTTTATTTTTCATTACAGAAATGGAGGCAGGAGGCTGAATTTTTCACAGAGATAATTGGCCAGTATGGTGAATAGGAAAACCAAGATTTAGATCTAAATTTCCGTGCTAATGCTGGTGCATTCTTGCTGCATGACCTTGTACTCATCATCAACCTCTGATTCTGTTTCCTCAGCTATAGAATAAAAAGAACAGTGAAGCTATCTGTGCCTGTCTCTCACATCTTTGCTTGGAGGGTTAAATGAGATGATGTGAAAAACAAGTAAGCACTATCCAAGTGCAAATTTTCATTTTGATTGTGATGATTTTATATATATGTGTCTATATATAGTTATATATATTGTGCATATATATATATGCACACACATACATACACACACAGACATATTCACACACACTGATATATATCTCACCATATTATGAGTTTGCTAGCAGCTGGATCCCTGTGTGCTCATTTTCCCAACTCCAAGAGATGCAGAGGATCCCTGCCAGATGGCTGATTTGCCAGCTGTGTCTTGTTTTGTCATTGTAAATATTATATGCTCCAACCAAGAGGCTTTGCTTATAATGTTGTGCATTTGGTCCTGTATCTCTTGCAGATTGAGAATTACATTGTGGAAAATATGAAGTCGGAGATGGCCCAGATACAGCAGAATGCAGTTCAGAACCACACGGCTACCATGCTTGAGATAGGGACCAGCCTCCTCTCTCAGACTGCAGAGCAGACCCGGAAGCTGACAGATGTTGAGACTCAGGTATGTCCCTGGGCCAGAGTCAACAAATTCTAAACGGGGGAGCTTTTTTTTCCCTTTAGCTTACTCCATAAACACAGAGCACATTTCAGCAATGGGTTTGGAGAAACATATACATTTTTGTTTATTGGTAATAACAACAATGACTGCCTGACATGCTATGCATGCTTCCTTTGATGTAATGAGAGTTGGTATATTTAGCTTTTGTATGTATTTGCAAAAACAGGACTGGCAAAGGGCTTAATCAGCATTTAAATTCAAATAAACACTGCAGCTACCAACTGTGATATGATATGTGTCAAACAAAATAACCATTTGGGTCAAATTGGTGCCTTTGATGTACATTTTTGACCTGTTCTGTCTCTGGTAGTATTCCAGCCATAACGGCACTTGAAGAGGTTTTGTGCTTTCAGTAGATAAGAAGGAAAACTCCAAATGAACTGATATGTAGGCTTTTTTTTTAATTCAGCTTTATTTTGTAAAGAGAAGTCAGTTAAAACTCTTTCCATATACACATATATACATATATATATATATATACACAATGATATATTTATGTACAAATCAGTAAAATGTCCTTTAATCATCACTGTCATGGACCTACCATTACAGTTTAGTGAAAATACATTTTTGATGATGAGAAGATTTTATCTTGGTCCCATTTAACCATAGAGATAGTTACTCCAGTTATCATTCTGAAACCCAGAGGAAGATTCTCAGTGTAGTTGGTTTCTGGAATCAACGCTGAAATATATTGTTAAAAGATAAACAAAGGCATATTAAAATTTTCAAGAGTTTATTTGAGCAAACATCAATTTGAATTTGGCAGTGCCTAACAAAAACTGGTTAAGAGCACTGTATTTCAGGTGCTAAGGGAAAGATTTTAGTAGAAAAGATGAGGAAGCAAAGAAATTGTTTGATTGGCCATAGCTTAAACAATTTCCTTGTTTGGGAAAGCCTCCTTGACTGTTTATGATTGGCTGTTCTTAAGTTTCATTTTCCTGGCTCAAGTGCATTGACTGTGGCTTAGTTTGGGTTTACTTATGTAGGTTACCAAGGTATCAGAGCCCATCAATCTAATGGCCTTTTTATTTAATTGTTTTAGCAATATAAATTCAAAAATAAGATGCAACATTTTTGTTTTATTTCATTTGTGTTAATGGCATCACAGATCATATGTTGATATTTAAAGAGAAATAACAAGGATAATTTATATGGCTAGAGCATTTTATATTCCACAAGTCACTTCCCCATGTATGAATTATATTTGTGAAAACCATTTAGGGCAGACAGGTCAGAAAATTTGAGTAATTTCTCATATTGATATACCTAATGAATTGAATCTGGGATTCAAACTGAAGGATACACATTTCTTTTCTTTTCTGTCCCCCTTGATTAGTAACCCTAATAATTAACTAATTGAATGAGAACTTAAATGTGGATTACGTTGGAGGAAAAAAGTACATAGGCTTTAGAAAATAATTTTTTGCTGCACGTTAGCATCAGATAACCGTGGAGGATGGGGAAAGGAAAAAAAACTACATGTTATAACTAAAAATTACAAAACTTTATATAATCATTTATTGTCACAGAGAGCAAGCTTAGTGATCTATGAACATTGGCTTCTTGTGGTATAAATAATGGATGTGTATTTTCTCATATTTGTATTAGAATGGAATGCTGACCATAGCCTACAAAGCATTCTATATATGCAAATACTGAAATACACAAGTAATGTTACCCTACTTGACTGAACATTTGAAATTTCATGCATTTCTATTATAATAATTTTTATGACCTGTATGGCAGGGTTTTGCTTTATTTCATGTTGGAAAAACATCATGAAAATCCTCTTGAATTGTTTTTGTTCTCTTTTCACCCAGGAATTGGAGGTATGGGGAGAAAAAATTCCTATTGTCAGCATATTAATCTCCATATTGTTAAGAAGCATGCTCTATAAGATTTTAAGAGATAACAAACTTGCTCTGCATCGTAAGGCTAAGAAATATGTACTTTATGGAAAATAGCACATAAAATACATAGGAAAAAAGACACATTTTGGTGAGAAGCTACAAATAGTTATCAGAGACCAGTAAAGGTGTATTAGTTGCAACAAGAAGAATTTGTGTTAGCTAAAACCTGGAAAACATCTCAAAAACCACAAATCCATCTGAACTTGTAATGAGAGGAAGGTAGAAAAGGAAGACAATAGCTCAGTCAAACTATTTCTTAACTTAAGAAATGAATTCTGTGTGTTCTTTTCATTTTCATTTCAGTGTCTTTCAACTGTCTATGCTATTTGTAGCTGTGATGCTCCAAAATTTTTTCATTTCAGTGGATACCTACTGGTATCCTTTGCAACAGCACATGTTCTACTTAGATATAACTATTCAAGTACACTCAAGTCCTGATACAGGGTCAAGTTTAATGAGTCATGAATTATTCCTTAATTTAAATATACTTTTGTAAATAAGCATTAAAAATCAGTAGGTCCTTTGTACTATACAGATATGTTCCATATTTATCTTACTTTGTTCCACGTTAGTTAAGTGCTGCCTTTCCTAAACTGACTTCAGGTCCTCAGTTATTTTAGGAACTCATGCCAATAGTTTTGCAATATATTTTAGTGACCTAGCTGTCACATGAGGTTGTTATAAACATACATAACATATTGCTTCCTAGTTCTCTGCTGACTTTCTAGACCTGAACTTAACAAAAGGCAGTAGAGCCATGGTTTCACTGCAGTGGCATTAAAAACACTCTTGTGCCCAGAAAGCATCATGATCAGAAAAGAGACAGATAATGAGCACATCTAAATAACACTGCTGGCCATAGTGGTGAGAATCAAAAACCAACACCATGTTCACTTCTTCCTCCTCAGTCTAGTTTGCACTGTTTTTCTCACTCTGTTATCAGTTTGTACCAACATCTCTCCTTCCAGTTCCTCTTTCCAAGTGTACAATATGAAGGGGTTAGTTTCAGATATTAGTCATGTCCTTTCCTGTAGTGTGAGTCTATTTCTGACTTCTTGGACCAGTTTTGATTAGAGGCTCACTAATAGACAAACATTATCTCAAAGCTCACCTCTAATAATCTATGCTTGGCTCTGTTCTAAGCAATTTTACACATATTAGCTATTTAATAATTTTTAAAAATCTTACGGGGTAGATAATATTACCACTCCTTGTTTAAAGATGTAGAAACTGAAATCCAGAATGGTGAAGTGACTTTCACTGGATGAAAGAACCAGTAAATGTCAGAGTGAAGATTTGAACCCAGGAAGTCTGGCATCAGAGTTTACATGCTTCACCAGTTCTCTGTCTATACTATCTCTCTCTTGTGATTCCTTTCTCTATCTAAGGTTGCTGACACTAAATGGATCTAAAAAGGGGCTAAGAGGGAAGTCAGATAGCATGGAAACCAAATGTGAACCTAATAGTAGCACCTGAATCTTTTCTACAAATGATGAAGATGCTGCTGCTGTTCATACCACCAGTTTTGCCATTTTACCACCTGCCTGCATATTGTCTCATGTAATCCTAGGATCCAGTGTTTTCCTGGCTACTTGCTGGCTGTGTAACTATAGGGAAGTTTCTTAGATACTGAGATTAAGTTTCTTCTAATTTGCAATCCTTTATGTGGAAACCAAATTGTTAGAAGTGGAATTTAATCAAATTTAAAAAGATATATTTTGAGTATCTCCTTGATACAAAATATTTATAGGTACTATGTGGAATACAACAATAAGTAAAGCAGTTCCTGTTCTCACTGGGATTAGTTGAGCTAATGTGGCAAAACTTTAAACCATGTCTTTCTTAACTTTCCATCAAATTAATTAGCTATGGAGCTTCTCCTTACAGCCTAAGAATGCACCTTTCCAATCTTCTGCTGGTGGGAGTGTAATTGACCAACTGCTGTGCTCTGAAATCCATCACCATGTTGGTGCAGAGGCCACAATTCCAGGGGCTACTTCCAGACAATGACACATCGTGACAGTGACAGTGATACTTAGTGGGATCTGTTCCTGGGATCTGTAGGACCCCACTGACACATGGTTTTGGCTTACGCTCTCCATCAGCCTTGCCAAGCAGTCTCACAATTGCCCTCCAGGCTGACTTCCATTAAATTTCCTTCTTCCCTCCCTTCTTCATTGTGGTTGGACCTGCATCCCTTCAGAAGGTGCTCCTGGCGAGCTCTGGTTTCATCCCAGTTTTTCCTCACAGGCATTTCCCTTAGTAAATTACCTGCATGTCTAGTCTCATTTGTCATCTGCTTCTCAGAGGTCACAAACTAACATACCTGTTGTTTGGGTTTCAATCATATGATTAAAAACTTAAGGTAGCTCAGGAACAGCTTAATCAATGAGCATGAATTTCTAGGCAGACATAGGCTTGAAAGGGCAGCTCTCAAAATTGACCCACTAGATCTCCAACGTGAAGAGAGAATAGTTGAATAAACATTTACTCTTGACCTAACTGAAATGGCAGAAAATAAGTTTGCTAATGGGTCATTAAGGAAATGCCCTAATAATTAATTTTTTTACAAGGTCTCGAAAAACTATTTGATAATCCATTAGGAGATGGTTCAGTGAACTATGTATGACCCACAGGTGAAATCTGAGCTACAGTCTCTTTAAGCTTTATTGAACAGCTACACTCATTCATTTATATGTTGTGTGTGGCTGCTTTCACAATAAAACAGCAGAGTTTGAGTAGTTGTACCAGAAACCATATGACCTGCCAAAACTAAGATTTACTATTTGACCCTTTACAGAAAAAGCTGGGCAACCTGACCTCAGATACAGATTCCTAGAGAGCAAAGATCTTGTCTGTCTCGTTCACTGCTCTGTCCTTAGGATTTAGAAAAGTACTTTGTACACAGCAGACACTCAGTAAATATTTACTGGATGATTAAATTAACTATCATCCCTTTATATTGGTAGATTTCAGCTCAGTTCTCCCAAGCCCAAGGACAGTGTCCTAAGGATTGTGTGCTAATGGTAATATATGCCCCAAAATAGCTGTTGGGTCAGAATTTAAAGAGGAGCAGTCTACTGCAAAGATGTTCTGACTAAGAATATTGGATGAGTGTATTTTCTCTATGCCTGAAGAACATCAGAAATTTGGCCACCTTTAGTGTCAGGGTGGAGAGGAGAGAAGTTGGATGCCATCAGCTGCAACAAACAGATCTCATGGTAATTTGAAAGAAACCATTTTGATAGCAGTTGTATTGACAGAGGGGAGGTGCCTTTCCCAGCCAGAGGGAGGCTTCTTGTATACAGACAGCTGTATGAGTCTACAGGAAAGTACTCAGATTCCAGAAACACACTACCTAGGTTCCATTCTGACTCCACTGTGTATTAGTTCTGTTTGGCAAGTTACTTCAACCTACAATTTCTGCATCTGTATTATAAATACTATCTCTACTAAATTCCCAAACCCAGTGAGGCTATCACTATGCATTGTAAATATATTACATATGTATATGTAATATAAATATTGAATATTATATATAATTACATAGTAATAATTATATATTATCATGACTAAGATTAACTGTAATTCTCTAAGATTATCTAATTTTCACATTCAAGTTTGCTCAATTTTTCTACCAAAAATTTTATAGGCATTTTATTTTTCAAGACTTAATAGTCCTTTTTAATTTGGAGGAAACTTCTGCTTTTTTTCTTGAGATTTTAAAGAAATTGGATCAGTTGTTTCTGTAAACTGTAAGCTGTCCCATATTCTGAATTTGTCTGAATATTTCTTCGTGATGCGTTTTAATTTACTCTTCCATTCCCCCATGCTTCTTTAAACTGGAAGTTAAATTGACAGGCTCAATTAGGTTGAGTTCATTGTGGTGAATGTGCTTTGCAGAATTATTGGTTACTTCCTATAGCATCTCACCAAGACGCACAAATGCCAGCTTGCCACACTCTCAGTGATGCTATTTTAACTTGGTGAGAAGCCTCCGTATCTTCCCTTCTCATTTGTCCACTTTTCCCTTGGAAATTAACAACCTGTACGGTGATACTTTGTCACATTGGTCCATCATTGCCTAAATAAATTGTTTCATTGATTTTTTTAAAGTGGTGATCTTCTTAACTCTCTCATTCCTTGTACATGTATTAGCATTCATGCTTCTATAAAAATCTAATTGCCAAGTCATCATACCTTGTGTCATATTTTATTTCACTTGAAAAACATGATTGAAGTAAAAAAATATACAAACCCACAAACAAGACTAATTTCAAAATAAATATGCCAGTGAAAGACATTTTTCTGTGTGGGAAATTTTCCTTTTAAGGAAGATCAGAGGCACTCTCAAAAGTATTGAAGAGAAGCTGGCTGAAATTCTCTTGCTCACTTTCTTTGAGAAACTGGTAATTTTTAGTTTTGTTTATTTTTTAAAGAAAGAACTAAAATTTTATAGTCCATAAGTCCTCAGGTTCATGTCATATCTTCCTTAATCTGTGGTATGTTCTGGAAGATATAAGCTTTGAAAATGTTTTACATACTCTTCACTCTCCTTTTTTCTTTATTTTTTCTTTTCTTTTCTTTCTTCCTTACTATCTCTTTCTTTTCCCTTTCCTTTTCTTTTCTGTAGGTCTGTGCTTTTGGAATGTGTTTAGGCAAAAGAAGGAAATGTCTTTTGTCATTTTAATGGAACACTTAGATTATTGCTAAGTAGCAGGCTCCATAGACACATGGCAAGAAAGTGGTCAATTTATCATAGTTTCCTGTATAATTCTTTCAGTTGTGTCTGCTTTTGAACTTCAGGCCTATTTTAAATCAGTGGAGATAGTTGAAATAAAGCACCTATTGGGTCAAGGTGATGAAGAAAGAAGAGAAGGGCTTGGCATTTGTGCTCAAAATTGGCCTGAGATGACGCAACACTTAGTCTGGATTTTTGGATTTGTTTTCATCCTTTTCCCACATTCAAATGTTGCTTTACATTTGGGCTGTTATCATTGAAATCCGACTTGATACTCATGTGGCCTGTGACCCTCTGTCTGGCCATTACTCAACTTAGAAAACAACTCAATATTCACTGTCCAGCGTATTATCCAACAAATAGCCCCTTTGCCCCAGTGAGCTGGGCCTCTGCTGGGCTCCGGAGGTTTGAAGAACTCTGGATGGAGTAGTTTTGCCTGTGTTCAAATGCAATCGTCATAGGACAGAAAGTTAGCAAATGAGTGAACAAACAGAATGATTTCCAATAGTTATGATTCCATAAAGAAATAAAGCAGAATGGCCTGATGAGGATAATGGGGGAGTTATTTACAGAGAGGCCAAGAAAGACCTCCCTGAACAAGACTAAATGATGAGAAGAAATCAGCCATGCATCTGGGAAGAGATGGGCATTCCAGGCAGGGGAAGCTGCATGTGGAAATGATTTTGGAATGTTGGGGTGCCGAAAGAAGGCCACTATTTTTGGAGCATAATAAAAGAGGAGGACAGTGGCAGGAAGTGAGATATGAGAAGTAAGCAGGGTCCTGGTCACATAGGACCTTGTTGGCCAGGCTATAAACCTTGTAATTTATTCTAATTACAAAGGGAATCCATTAACCTATCTATCATAGATAGATGACATGATATGATTTATATTTTTAAAAAGATCACTCTTGTGGCTATGTAGCAAGTGGACTAGAGATAGGACAAAGTAGAGAAAAACTAGGAGCTGAAGTAGTTACCAGACTTAGATAGAGGAAGCTTCATTTTCCATTTTGGATGGTTCCATTCTAATCTCACATTCTTCTCAGGCATGGAGAAGAACAATTTCTGTACTCTGTGAAATAAAAATTGAGCTTTTTGTGAATATCAGGAAGTGTGATCAGAAAGTATGCTGAATAAGGGTGAAATTGATTTTATTTAATGGCATATGATATACTTGATTCACTGAGGCAAAAGACCTTTCATTCATTCAATAAATAGTGTCTTCTCTGTTCCAAGCACTGTTCTGAGTATCCCCAGAAGACACAGATATCTCATCCCCCATTTAATTACTTTATAATTGTCATTCTACTTAGTAACATGCAAACAACTTTCTTGGACAAAAATATGTTTAATAGTAGAAAGTTTTAACTTGTGTATCCCCAGTCTTTACATTCTCTACAGTTTTTCCTCTGGGCTCAAATCCCCAATCCTCTTGCTCCTGTTTTTCCTCAAATGATTCAGAGTAGGAAAATATTTTTTAAAACTCTAAAACACTCTACAAATTAAGTTTCAATTAGTAGTAGTAAATTTTAGACTAGCTTTCAGATCCATATTCAGGAAAATTGTATAAATGAGCCACATCAGCTTAATTTTTAAAGCACAAATGCCCTATGTCACCATTCTCTTCTCTATCCCCATACTCTCACCCACCAGTTACATACCCCACCACAGTAGAGCTGAGACTAGGGTGGGGGAGTAAGATCAAATCACACAAGACTGAATCATGCATGTACAGGGGCACATCCTGTCTTTATTTTAAAATGATATTCTATTCAACATGGAAATTTTTACATTAATTTTGATCTTCCAAAATATTGCATTAAAATATTACCTTTAACTGGGAAGATGGCGGTGTGAGCAGGGCGGCAGAAATCTCCCCCCAAAGCCATATATATCTATGAAAATACAGCAAATACAACTATTCCTAAAAGAGAGACCAGAATATACAGGAGAGCGCACAGCCTGCATCTGCACCTGAGAGGACTCAGCATCCCATGAGGCAGGTAAGATAGGGAGCCGCATCCCAGCGGGACCCAAGCACTCCCCCACCCCAGCGCACTGTCGGGAGGAGAGGATTCAGAGCCAGGAGGGAGTGGAAGGACAGGCTTGTGAAATAACTGGCCCTGGTGATCTGCACTGGGAGCACTGACACACATCGTGTGGTGCATCAGATATTGGAGAGGCAGAAGGTGCAGGTTTTGAGCTGGGAATGCGCCTGGGTCCTTGCAGCAGGCTCCCCAGGACAAAAGAAAAGCGCGCGCATTTTTTGGCGGTCTTAAAGAGTCAGGGGCCCAACGGAGGAATACAATCACCCCAGCACACTCAGCCCAGCAGGCTGGGAGTCCTGAGGAATTTTGGACCCCTTGGCTGGCGACTGGGAAAAAGTAGCCGCACTGAGATTTCACACAGAGAACAACAGCCTGCCATTCGTTCCTGCCCCAGCCAGAGCTACAAACGGCACTGAGGAGCTGCACGGCTGCGGCTGCGGAATGGTGGAGCAACAGCACCACCTACAGCATCCTTACAGAATCTACTCCCTGTGGGCATTTTTTACTTATTTATTTATTCCTTTCTTTTCTTTTCTTTCTTTGTTTTTTTCTCTTTAATTTCTCTTCCTTCTTTTTTTTGTTCTTGTTGTTGTTTGTTGGATTGTTTTTTAAAGTCTTAAAGAGCCCAGCTGACATACGTGACACCTACCAGTGACCACTTCTATCGCCATGAAAAGACAGAGGAATATGGTACAGACAAAGTTCACCCAGACCAAGACAACACCAAAGAGGGAGCCTGAAGGGATGGAAATGCACAATCTTCCTAAAAAGAATTCAGAATAAAAGCCATAACCATGCTGACGGATCTACAGACAAATATGCAAGAGCTGAGGGAGGAAGTGAGGGAAGTGAGGAAAGACAATGAAGAAATGAGACAAGCCATGAACGGGCTTAGCAGCAGACTGGACGAGATGCAAGAGGCTGTTAATGGAATAGAAATCAGAGAACAGGAATACAGAGCAGCTGAGGCAGAGAGAGATAAAAGGAACTCTAGGAACGAAAGAATATTAAGAGAACTGTGTGACCAATCCAAACGGAACAATATTCGCATTATAGGAGTACCAGTGGAAGAAGAGAGAGAAAAAGGTATAGAAAGTGTCTTTGAAGAAATAATTGCTGAAAACTTCCCCACGCTGGGGAAGGAAATAGTCTCGCAGTCCATGGAAGCCCACAGATCTCCCAACACAAGGAACCCAAGGAAGACAACACCAAGACACATAATAATTAAAATGGCAAAGATCAAGGATAAGGACAGAGTATTAAAGGCAACTAGAGAGAGAAAAAAGATCACCTACAAAGGAAAACCCATCAGACTATCATAAGACTTCTCAACAGAAACCTTGCAGGCCAGAAGAGAATGGCATGATATATTTAACATAATGAAACAGAAGGGCCTTGAACCAAGAATATTGTATCCAGCACGATTATCATTTAAATATGATGGAGGGATTAAACAATTTCCAGACAAGCGAAAGCTGAGAGAATTTGCCTCCCATAAACCACCTCAACAGGACATCTTAAAGGAACTGCTCTAGAGGGAAGCACCCCTAAGGCTAAAAAGATGTCACCAGAGAAAATAAAATCATAGCAAAGAAAGCAGACCATCCAAATACTAACACCTAGTATATAAAGAATGGAGGAGGAAGAATAAGAAGGGAGAGAAATAAAGAAATATCAGAAGGTGTTTACAATAACTTAACAAGAAAGTTAAGTTAGATTGTTAGATAGTAAAGAAGTAACCCTTGAACCTTTGGTAACCACGAATCTAAAGCCAGCAATGACAATAACTACATATCTATCGATAATCACCCTAAATGTAAATGGACTGAATGCATCAATCAAAAGACACAGAGTAACAGGATGCATAAAAAAGCAAGACCTATCTATATGCTGCCTACAAGAAACTCACCTCAAACCCAAAGATATTCACAGACTAAAAGTGAAGGGATGGAAAAAGATATTTCATGCAAAAAAAAGGAGAAAAAAGCAGGTGTTGCAGTACATGTATCAGACAAAATAGACTTCAAAACGAAGAAAGTAGCATGAGATAAAGAAGGACATTACATAATGATAAAGGGTTCAATCCAACAAGAGGATAAAACCATTGTAAATATATATACACACAACATGGGAGCACCAGCATATGTGAAACAAATATTAACAGAATTAAAGGGGGAAATACAAAGCAATGCATTCATTTTAGGAGACTTCAACACCCCACTCACTCCAAAGGACAGGTCAACCAGACAGAGAATAAGTAAAGACACAGAGGCACTGAGCAACACACTAAACAGATGGACCTAACAGACATCTACAGAACTCTACACCCAAAAGCAACAGGATACACATTCTTCTCAAGTGCACATACAACATTTTTCAGAATAGATGACATACTAGGCCACAAAAAGAACCTCAATAAAGTCAAAAATATTGAAATTCTACCAACCAACTTCTCAGATCACAAAGGTATAAAACTAGAAATAAATTTTAGAAAGAAAACAAGAAGGCTCACAAATACATGGAGACTTAACAACACTCTCCTAATTAATCAACGGGTAAATGACCAAATCAGACAGAAATCAAAGAATATATGGAAACTAATGAAAACAACAACACAAAGCCACAACTCCTGTGGCACACAGCAAAGGCAGCTCTAAGAGGAAAGTATATTGCAATCCAGGCCTATTTAAGAAGGAAGAACATTCCCAAATGAACAGTCTAAACAAAAAATTACTGAAATTGGAAAACGAAGAACAAATGAGACCCAAAGTCACCAGAAGGAGGGACATAATAAAGATCAGGAAGAAATAGATAAAATTGAGATGAATAAAACAATAGAAAAAATCAATGAAACCAAGAGCTGGTTCTTTGAAAAAATAAACAAAATAGATAAACCCCTAGCCAGCCTTATTAAGAGAAAAACAGAATCTTCACACATAAACAGAATCAGAAATGAGAAAGGAAAAATAATGACAGACCCCACAGAAATACAAAGAATTATAAGAGAATATTATGAGAATCTATATGCTAACAAGCTGGAAAACAAAGAAGAAATGGACAACTTCTTAGACAAATACAACCTTCCAAGACTGACCAAGCAAGAAACAGAAAAACTAAACAGACCAATCACCAGCAACGAAATTGAAGTGGTAATCAAAAAACTACCCAAGAACAAAACCCCCAGACCTGATGGATGCACCTCTGAATTCTACCAGACAAATAGAGAAGAAATAACACTGATTCTCCGTAAAGTTTTCCAAAAAATAGAAGAGGAGGGAATACTTCCAAACTCATTCTATGAAGCCAGCATCACTCTAATACCAAAACCGGGCAAAGACCTCACCAAAAAAGAAAATTACAGACCAATATCCCTGATGAACGTAGATGCAAAAATACTCAACAAAATATTAGCAAACCGAATTCAAAAATACATCAAGAGGATCATACACCATGATCAAGTGGAATTCATCCCAGGGATGCAAGGATGGTACAACATTCGAAAATCCATCAACATCATCCACCACATCAACAAAAAGAAGAACAAAAACCACATGATCATTTCCATAGATGCTGAAAAAGCATTTGACAAAATTCAACGTCCATTCATGATTAAAACTCTCAACAATATGGGTATAGATGGCAAGTACCTCAACATCATAAAGGGTATATATGACAAACCCACAGCTAATATCATACTTAATGGCGGGAAGCTGAAAGCTTTTCATCTAAGATCAGAAACAAGACAGAGATGCCCACTCTCTCCACTGTTATTCAACATAGTACTGGAGGTCTTAGCCACGGCAATCAGACAAAACAAAGACATACAAGGCATCCAGACTGATAAAGAAGAAGTCAAATTGTCACTATTTGCAGATGACATGATATTGTACATAAAAAACCCTAAGGACTCCATTCCAAAACTACTAGAACTAATATATGAATTCAGCAAAGTTGCAGGATACAAAATTAACACACAGAAATCTGTTGCTTTCCTATACACTAACGATGAACTAACAGAAAGAGAAATTCACAATTGCATCAAAAAGAATAAAATACCTAAGAATAAACCTAATGAAGGAAGTGAAAGACCTATACTCTGAAAACTACAAGACACTCCTAAGAGAAATTAAAGAGGACACTAACAAATGGAAATTCATCCCATGCTCTTGGCTAGGTAGAATAAATATTGTCAAAATGGCTATACTACCTAAAGCAATCTACAGATTCAATGCAATCCCTATCAAACTACCAACAGCTTTCTTCAATGAACTGGAGCAAATGGTTCTGAAATTCATATGGAACCACAAAAGACCCCGAATAGCCAAAGCAATCCTAAGAAGGAGGAATAAAACTGGGGGCATGATGCTCCCTGACTTCAAGCTCTACTACAAAGCCACAGTAATCAAGACAATTTGGTATTAGGACAAAAACAAACCCACAGACCAGTGGAATAGAATAGAAAATCCAAACATTAACCCAAATATATACAGTCAATTAATATTTGATAAATGAGCCTTGAATATACAATGGGGAGATGAGAGCCTCTTCAGCAGCTGGTGTTGGCAAAACTGGACAGCTACATGTAAGAGAATGAAACTGGACTACTGTCTAACCCCATACACAAAAGTCAACTCAAAATGGATCAAAGACCTGAATGTAAGTCATGAAACCATAAAACTCTTAGAAAGAAACATAGGCAAAAATTTCTTGGACATAAACATGAACAACTTCTTTATGACCATATCTCCCTGAGCAAGTGAAACAAAAGCAAAAATGAACAAGTGGGACTATATCAAGCTGAAAACCTTCTGTACAGCAAAGGACACCATCAGTAGAACAAAAAGACATCCTACAGTATGAGAGAATATATCCGTAAATGACGTATCCAATAAGGAGTTGACATCCAAAATATATAAAGAACTAATGCACCTCAACAAACATAAAGTAAATAATCCAATTAAGAAATGGGCAGAGGACATGAATAGACACTTATCCAAAGTGGAAACTCAGATGGCCAACAGGCACATGAAAAGATGTTCCACATCACTAATCATCAGAGAAATGCAGATTAAAACCACAATGAAGTATCACCTCACACCAATGAGGATGGCCTACATCCAAAACACAAACAACAAATGTTGGCGAGGATGTGGAGAATAGGGAACCCTTCTACACTGCTGGTGGGAATGCAAATTAGTTCAACCATTACGGAAAGCAGAATGGAGGTTCCTCTAAAAAACTCAAAATGGAAGTACCATTTGACCCAGGAATCCCACTCCTGGGAATTTACCATAAGAATGCAGCAGCACAGTTTGAAAAAGACATATGCACCCCTATGTTTATCACAGCACTATTTACAATAGCCAAGAAATGGAAGCAACCTCAGTGTCCATCAGTAGATGAATGGATAAAGAAGAGGTGGTACATATACACAATGGAATATTATTCAGCCATAAGAAGAAAACAAATCCTACCATTTGCATCAACATGGATGGGGCTAGAGGGTATTATGCTCAGTGAAATAAGCCAGGCAGAGAAAGAGAAGTACCGCAGGATTTCACTTACCTGTGGCACATAAGAACAGAGCAAAAACTGAAGGAACAAAACCACAGCAGACTCACAGAACCCAAGAATGGACCAACTGTTACCAAAGGGAACAGGACTGGGGAGGGTGGGTGGAAAGGGAGGAAGAAGGGGAAGAAGGGGCATTACGATTAGCAGATGTAATGTTGGGGGGCACGGGGAGGGCTGTACAACTCAGAGAAGACAAGTAGTGATTCTGTATCATCTCACTACACTGATGAACAGTGACTGTAATGGTGTTGGTGGGGTGGACCTGATGAAGGGGATAGTTTCATCACCATAATATTGCACATGTAATTGTAGATTAATGATACCAAAATAAACTATGAAAATAAATAAATAAATAAATAAAATATTACGTTTAAGAAAATGAAAAAGCCCACAAACACATGGAGGCCTAATAACGTGCTCCTAAATAATCAATGGATCAATGATCAAAGGAAAACAGAGATCAAGCAATATGTGGAGAGAAATGACATGAATAATTCAATATCGCAACGTCTGTGGGATGCCGCAAAGGGGGTTCTAAGAGGGAAGTATATTGCAATACAGGCCTACCTCAGGAAAGGAGAACAATCCCAAATGAACAGTCTAAACTCACAACTAATGAATATAGAAAAAGAAGAACAAATGAGGCCCAAAGTCAGTAGAAGGAGAGATATAATAAATATTAGAGCAGAAATAAATAAAATCGAGAAGAATACAACAAAAGAAAGAGTCACTGAAAGCAGGAGCTTGTTCTTCGAGAAAATAAACAAATTGATAAACCTCTAGCCAGACATATCAAGAAAAACAGAGTCTACACACATAAACAGAATCAAAAATGAGAAAGGAAAAATCACTACAGAAACCACAGAAATACAAAGAATTATGAGAGAATACTATGAAAAATTATATGCTAACAAACTGCATAACCTAGAAGAAATGGGCAACTTTCTAGAAAAATACAGCTTTCCAAGGCTGACCCAGGATGAAACACAAAATCTGAACTGACCAATTACCAGCAGTGAAATTGAATTGGTAATCAAAAAACTACCTAAGAACAAAATGCCTGGAGCAGATGGTTTCACTGCTGAATTTTATCAAACATTTAGTGAAGACCTAATACACATCCTCCTTAAAGTTTTCCAAAAAGTTGAAGAGGAGGGAATACTCCCAAACTCATTCAACAAGGCCAGCATCACTCTAATACCAAAACTAACCAAAGACACCACAAAAAAAGAAAATTACAGAGCAATATCCCTGATGAACATAAATGCAAAAATACTCAACAAAATATTAGCAAACCAAATTCAAAAATAGATCAAAAAGATCTTCCTGATCAATTAGGATTTAGCCCAGGGATGCAAGGATGGTACAGCACTGCAAAATCCATCAACATCATCCACCACTTCAACAAAAAGAAGAACAAAAACCACATGATCATTTCCATAGATGCTGAAAAAACATTTGACAAAATTCAGCATCCATTCATGACAAAAACCCTCAACAAAATGGGTATAGAGGGCAAGTACCTCAACATGATAAAGGTCATATATGACAATCCCACAGCCAACATTATACTTAACAGCAAGAAGCTGAAAGCCTTTCCTTTAAGATTAGAAACAAGACAAGGATGCCCACTCTCTCCACTTTTATTCAACATAGTTCTGGAGGTCCTAGCCAAAACAATCAGACAACACAAGAAATAAAAGGCATCCATATTGGCCAGGAAGAAGTAAAACTGTCCCTCTTTGCAGATGACATGATATTGTACATAAAAAACCCTAAAGGATCCACTCCAAAACTACCAGATCTAATATCTGAATTCAGCAAAGTTGCGGGATACAAAATTAATACACAGAAATCTGTTGCATTCCTATACACTAATGATGAACTAGCAAAAAGAGAAGTCAGGAAAATAATTCCTTTCACAATTGCATCAAAATGAATAAAATACCTAGGAATAAACCTAACCAAGGAAGTGAAAGACCTATACTCTGAAAACTACAAGACACTTATGAGAGAAATTAAAGAAGATACCAATAAATGGAAACACATCCTGTGCTCATGGATAGGAAGAATTAATATTGTCAAAATGGCCATGTGCCTTAAGCAATCTACAGATTCAATGCAATCCCTATCAAAATACCAACAGCATTCCTCAATGAACTAGAGCAAATAGTTCTAAAGTTCATATGGAACTACCAAAGACCCTGAATAGCCAAAGCAATCCTGAGAATAAAGAATAAAGCAGGGAAGATTTCATTCCTTGACTTCAAGTTCTACTACAAAGCCACAGTAATCAAGACAATTTGGTACTAGCACAAGAACAGACCCATAGACCAATCGAACAGACTAGAGAGCCCAGATATAAACCCAAGCATATATGGTCTATTAATATACAATAGAGGAGCCATCATGGATATACAATGGGGAAATGACAGCCTCTTTAACAACTGATGTCGGCAAAACTGGACAGCTACATGCAAGAGAATGAAACTGGATTATTGTCTAACCCCATACACGAAAGTAAACTCAAAATGGATCAAAGACCTGAATGTAAGTCATGAAACCATCAACCTCTTAGAAGGCAAAAATCTCTTGAATATAAACATGAGCAACTTTTTCCTGAATGCATCCTCTTGAGCAAGGGATACAAAATAAAAAATGAACAAAGGGAACTAAATCATGCTAAGAAGCTTCTGTACAGTAAAGGACACCATCAGCAGAACAAAAAGCCATCCTACAGTATGGGAGAATATATTTACAAATGGCATATCCAACAAGGGGTTAACATCCAAAATATATAAAGAAGTCACATGCCTCAACACCCAAAAAGCAAATAACCCTATTAAAAAATGGGCAGAGAATATGTACAGAGACTTCACCAAAAAGAAATTCAGATGGTGGACAGGCACACGAAAAGATACTCCACATCACTAATTATCAGGGAAATGCAAATTAAAACCACAATGAGATATCACCTCACGCCAGTTAGGATGGCCAACACAGAAAAGACTAGGAACAACAAATGCTGGCGAGGATGTGGAGAAAAAAACACACTCCTTCACTGCTGGTGGGAATGTAAACTAGTTCAACCATTATGGAAAGCAGAATGGAAGTTACTCAAAAAACTAAAAATAGGAATACCATTTGACCCAGGAATTCCACTTCTAGGAATTTACCCTAAGAATGCAGCAGCACAGTTTGAAAAAGACATATGCACCCCTATGTTTATTGCAGCACTATTTACAATAGCCAAGAAATGGAAGCAACCTCAGTGTCCATCAGTAGATGAATGGATAAAGAAGATGTGGTACATATACACAATGGAATATTATTCAGTCATAGGAAGAAAACAAATCCTACCATTTGCATCAACATGGATAGAGCTAGAGGGCATTATGCTCAGTGAAATAAGCCAGGCAGAGAAAGAGAAGTACCACATGATTTCACTTATCTGTGGCACATAAGAACTGAGCAAAAACTGAAGGAACAAAACCACAGCAGACTCACAGAACCCAAGAATGGACTAACAGTTACCAAAGGGAAAGGGACTGGGGAGGGTGGGTGGAAAGAGAGGAAGAAGGGGAATAAGGGGCATTACGATTAGCACACATAACATAAGGGATGCATGGGGAAGGCAGTATAGCACAGAGAAAAAAAGTAGTGACTCTATAGCATCTCACTACGCTGATAGACAGTGTAATGGGGTATGTGGTGGGGACTTGAAAATAGGGGGAATCTGGTAACCACATTTTTGCTCATATGATTTTATATTAATGGTACCAAAATTAAAAAAAAAAGAAGCAAAAAAATATGTTAAAAAAAAAGAATGCTCTGAATCTGCTTCTTTACCAGAGCAAGATATTGGGAAAAGACTGAAAAACTGAATGTGAAGAAATAAGGGATTAGTATATAAAATGCTCATCTTTTAAGTGGGGTACTATGATACCATCATGATGTCAAATAGTATATAATACAGCTGAATGATGTTCCTACTACACTGAGGGAAGAGAATTTACAAAAATTGTTATATGCTGTATTGTAGCATTTTTATTTTCATATGACATTTTTTCAACTTGTGAACATAGAAAAGGAAGGGTTGGAAAGAAAAGACATATTATTAATTTGGTGTAATAAGATTGTGGATGTTAAGATTGTGGGTGTTCATATCTTGTTTTTGTTTTTCTATACTTTTTTATTAAAAATTATACATTTATTGCTCTTCTAAAAACAAATTATGTTATTAACCATTAGCCATTTTTCTCCTCACTCTCACCACCTCTGCAAAGCATAAATCATAGCAAGATTTATCAAAAAAAAAATATATATATATACATATTACCTTTATTAATGAGTTTTTTGGCACCTTCTTAAATCTTGCAACTGAGGCAATTGCCTCTCTCATCTTACCCTAGTCCCTGTCCCATTTCCCTGCAAATTCATGCCCTTACCCACCAACCTCCTGTACTCCAAGTTCAGCCCTGGTCATGTCAGTATATTTGAAAAGGCTTTATATGTGCATCTAATATAATCCCGGGTTTATACCTACTACACAAGAGGAGGAAAGCTTTAATGGTGTCATTTTTAGAGGACCCTTAGACTGATACTGATCCTCCAGAAGTTTTCTGAGGTCCCTTTGAATACGTAGTTCTAAGAAAGGTATGGTAGTTGTAAAAGTTTTCAAAGGACAGAGAGACTTTAAAACTAATTATTCTTCTTCCTTGCCCTTTTGCCTTCCTTAAAGGAGAGGGAGTGGGGAAAAAAGACTGAGAGAGGAGGGGACAAGGGCATTGGCACAGTTTGAAGTCATCTTATGACTGGAATGTGCAGTGTTTGCTCAGAGGATGCGTAGATTTGGGTTCATGGCTTACAGACTCATGTTATATTAAAGCCTGACTAGCACCATGGGTCTCTGTGATTCAGAATGACTTGAACATTTACTGTTTCTAGAGTACCCAGTGTAGTACAGCTGAAAGTATAACTACAGCCTCAGTGCAGTCTGGGTTCCTGGTCACTTCATTTCCTCAGAGTAGATCCAGGATGGGTTGGTTTTCCCTCTTTTAGGTTTCTGTGTAGAGCATTAGAATTAGAGTCACACTGGGTTTGAAACCCAGCTCTTCTCTTAGTTTCTGTGTGGATTTTGGCATCTATCTGAACTTTAGTTCCTCATTTGTGAAGTGACAATAACAATTCCTCCTTCAACAGGTGCCCATATCTATGAAATGATATGACATCTGGAAGATCACATGACCTAACGTGTGATAGATATTCAACAACTGTGAATCATGAGTCTGTCTAAACTATGTCAAGGGTTGTTTGCACATTCCTAATTGGTTTATATAAGGTGATGGATCAAGGAAGGCATATTTTACATGCCTATTAGTTATTCTTAATTATATACAATATATATTGGAGATAATGTATAAAAAGCAACTAGCACAGTAGAATATTCTGGGGATTCAGGACATGAAAATTTAAATATTAAAATATACTTAATAATTCAATTTTTTCATTCAGCTGCAGCCTCAGTCGCAAATGTAATGTTTAAGAGACATGTAAAACATTAGTAGAATGGAGATCATTTAATTATTCTAGAAGAAATTTTATTTTAAAAAGAAAACACAGTTAAATAAAAAGCCAAAACAGTGTTTCTAGTGCTTGTGATTGAAGTTTGAAATGTTTTTATCTTTTATCTTAAGGTACTAAATCAAACTTCTCGACTTGAAATACAACTGCTGGAGAATTCGTTATCAACATACAAGCTAGAGAAACAACTTCTTCAACAGACAAATGAAATCCTAAAGATTCATGAGAAAAACAGGTGAGGATTATTATATTCCTAAAATCTTTATGTATATATTTACTTATATTTTCCACTTTTCTGTCAGCTCCTAAAAAAAAAAAAGATTGAAGCTGTCTTCAAAAAAAGAAATATAGAGCCAAATTAATTTTTAATATAAAAAGGAAGGAGAGCTTAAGGTTAATACAGCAGGTATGTCAACAGTAGTATTAGTACTGCTGCTTACACTCTTGAAATACTTGTTTTTTAAAACTTCTATCACTAATTTATTTAATTTTCAGTTGTCCAGGTCCCACCATAGCCCCTAAAATTAATTGATTCTGCGATGAAATTCACTGACACAAAATACTGACAATTTTCAGCAGAATCAACACTTATAGCAATAGAGAAAAGAATAAAGCCTCTGAAAGTATAATTTGAATTATTTCTCTATCTGCCTTTAAGCTTCTACAGAGCTATAAGCTTGTTAAATTCAAAGGCCTTGCACTAGGGAGAAACAGAAATTTTTTTTTCGCAGAATATTATACCTATAAAGTGGATTTAAAAAGTCTCCCCAACCCCGCATTTTTTAAAGCCATTTACTCTGGGCTTATTACATTTCTTTGGTTAGCTTTATAGATGTGTTTTATGAACTATGAATCATCTCAGATAGGTAGATGGGACTGGATCTTGAGAGCCAGATGACATATAGACAATATTATTTCGAAGTCATTAACATTCATGACTTCTGTGTAGGACAAATGTATGTTAAGTGCATTTCTTCTGGATATTTGGATGGTTTGAAGAAGTTTTAGTTCTTGTGTATTATATTGAGTTAAAGATAATTGTGCTGCTGGAAATGAATTAAGTATCATGTTGGTGGAGCTGGTTTCTACCATACCACAAACCAGGATGGCACCTAAGAGGACTGCTAGCTCTCTGCTTACTTTACAGATGAGGGAACAGACTCAGTAGAAATAAGTGAGTTACCTGTCCAAGATTACACAGCTTGCTAGTGGCACAGCTGGGAATGTAATCCAGGTTTGTTTGTTTCTGGTCCTGCTCTTTCCATCATAGCACATGGGCTCTCAATACTACAAGCTAGAAGGATTTCCCAACTTTACACTAAAAGTAGACCTTAATGACAGCAATTATAATTAAACTTTTACACAAAGAAGATAAACGTGACTGTTGGTTTAGAGTCTGAAAGGACTTACTCATGCTCTATGACTTGTATTTCTAAGTTTTACATTTATTTATCTTTGTACTGTGTCATGGGGTAAACTGTAAAACTATAAATAAACTTGACAGGACTTGACCCTGAACTGGCTGTATGATGAAATATTTTGGAATTGAAAATCCTGCTGAACAGTACCATTTGTCCTAGTGCAGTTTCATAGTAACCAGACACATACACATAATGGGTACACTTCTTCAACCATCCCTTAATTTAGGGTCCCACCATGCTTTAACTTTGTCACTAAAAGTGAACCCCAATTATAGTCATACATTTCAAGATACTATTGTGAAGGCTTTGTCTAGGAAAGAATAAGTAAAACAATGTTAATTTTACTTTATTTTTTAAGTCGTTTTTATAATTACATACATAACACATTTATTGTAGAAAAAGGAGAAAGTACACAGAAAATGAAAAACCACAATCCCATCACATTGAGAGAGCTGCATGTGTTGCTGCATATTACATATAAAATGTATTTCTCACAACAGATTGTGTCATCTATACACACTGTTCTGCAGCCTGCTTTCTTTGGAGATAGATATTCTTTGCTAATCAATAATATCCCTCTAATATTCTTAATAACTGCCTTGTGTTTCATTTTATAGGTATAACTAACCTAGAATGGTTTTAAACCATCTCTCACTAAGTATGTTATCCCATTTGATTTATCTCTTCAAAAGTTGTCAGCATGAATTTACATTCTTTAATTATTCCCCTGCTAATATATGTTTTATCTCTTGGTCTGCATCTGACACTTTAGCTGTCAGAATGCCATAAAAAAAAAAAAGCTGGGAGGCCTGAAAGGGCTCACTTGTAACTACAAACACAAATGTCCTGTGCTCTCTGTCTTTCCATGTCTCTGTCGCTATCTTTCTCTCCCTCCTCATATTCATTCTTTCTTTTTCTTCTTTATATAAAAAATATGACCCTTCTATCCTAATTCTAGAGTATTTTGGATTTTTTGTCTTTCCATCATAATTCTTGACATAGCTCATGGTATCATCTCCACTATGGAATTCTCACCGTGAAATGTTTTTTAAAAAGGGAAACTGCTTAGAAGTTGTTCTTTGTGTTCCATTATTAAAGTAAAGCTGAGTCAAGGTTTGAGCTCTCAGAAGAGCTTCACTGTGGTCATGGCAGAAGGGGCTTCACCATGTGCCACAACCTCTCAGAGGAATCTGACTCCTACTCCTGACCATATACATGCCTTCCGTTGATGAATTCTTTTCCCTTGTTAAATTCTAATTTCTATGGAAAATTCAGGCTTTCTTACATATGTAAAATCACACCATTTATTGCTAATAATAATTTTCTTGGAACTGTAACAATTCCCTTTCTCAGTAATACATGTATTTCACAGTGAATTCAGGGATTCAATTTTTAACTTGAAATTCATTTCTGTGCTTATGCTGACAAAAATTTACATGCATCTTTTACTCCTACTCTGTACCCCTTTCCTTTTTGACACCCAAGTATGACATTAGTTTGCATGTGGTTCCTGGGGGTATTTTTCTGTCAATATGCTGTATCTCCTGGCATTGCCATATCTCTATAGTGTTCTGGGTCTTCCTGTTTAGGGGTCCAATGTATGTAATGGAGTGTTAGTGGAACATCTATTCTTTAACAGGCATTCTTCCATGAACCACTTAAAAAAAAGCCTTTATCTTTATAAATATATATATATGTATTAAAAAATACCCTTTTGTGATACACAGCATACTTTCCTATTCTGTTTATTGTTATTGTTTATTTTCTTATGTGAAATGGAACTACAGGAACTCTGCCAACACTTTCTAGAGCAGAAAAGAAATGTGTCCCTCTCCCCCCACATTTAAAGGGAAGAGGTCAAAGTCAAACATGAAGCTGTTTATATGTTTTTAAAATAGTTTATTGATCATCCCTACCTATCCCTCAAATGAACTTTAATCCTCCAAATGCAACAAAAAGCAATTTCTACATTGAAGCATCTCTGAAATGTAGGAACAACATGCCATCAGTTGGCCAGGTCTGGTTTGGATCAGCTAATACACTGTGCAAAGGGGATTATCTAAATTAAGCTTTGCTTCCTCCCCAAGGAATGTCAGGGGTTGTGTCTGGGTGTGGGACTTACCAGCTTTGTGTATGATGGGGCTTCAGCAGCCAAGTCGGTGAGCTGGCCCTTAGGGGGGGTCCACCACTTCTTTGGCAGAACAAGGAGGAATACTTTATGGACAGGATTATACTACATAATCATGCTGAGAGGTCCTGCTGATTTACATCCTGACAAATTAAATGCATCGCTTGTAGGGTTGAAAATGGATTTTTGGCCTCATTAGATTCACTTCTTTATCCCCTAAATGGCCAAAGGCACAAAGCAGAAATAGGATTAGCAACATTTGCTCTACTGTTTGTTTTCCTAGCAATCTAGTGGGGGGGGTGACTCTAAGAAGTTTCCAGTGTGCTTTCTTTAGGATTTTTTTTCTTTTGTTGGATACTGTCCTAATCTCAAAACTTGTTATTGTTTCTTACTTCAAGGAAACAGCACTTAGAAGGGATCATTAACCATGTAATTGAAATTACACAACCAAGAACCCAGGAAATGGGAAGCATTAATATTTACCTTGCACATAAGAGGTTGGTATGGCCAAAAAGAGGGACATATAATTGTCAACTTTTATTAGATTCCTCCAGTATCTTTCCTGCCACTTCTCAAAACAATAGAAAATAGAGCTGGACAGGGAAAGATGTTATAATGCAAATTTCTTCAGCAAATTCCTTCCTACATATCCATGTAACTAGACCTTTTGGTCTAAAAAATTCTGTCAGCTGACTGGGTTTCAGGGCACCTGCCCATCCTCTGATTTAAAAACAACTTTCTCCAAAGTGGGAGCACAGACCAGTAAAAAAAAATTTCAGAGGAAATCCTTCTACCTCACCAGGATATTTAAGAAAGGGAATCCATCTGCACCCCATGTATACAAAGATGTAACACTTGGACTTTCTTGATACTTGTGTTGAATTTGCAGAGTGAAGAAAAGAGTCTTCCATAACACCATTCAGAGTGAAGTGAAACTACACATGTGGTGGCCATTCTGACACAGTTTGATCAAAATGATAATATGCTGCCTAGTTATATCAGGTGAACATCTATGCCATGGGCTTTACATACACTATTCCTAACCCTCCAGTTAGTCCTGAAAAGTACCTATTATTATTTTTATTTTATATATAAAGAAATGGAAGTTCACAGAGGCCAAGTAACTTGCCTGTGACCAACAGCTAGTGTATGGCAGTTAGGTTTCAAGTCCGTGATTCTCTGTGATAATTATTATAAAAATATTTTCCAACATGATGCAGCTTCACAATTAACTGATGTGGTTGTCAACTTACCCACTTAATACCAATAAATGTACATTTGAAGAAAGGGGCAGTCCAGTTGGTTATGGCCTATTCCTATTTACATAGGAATAGGCCATAGGGATATATAGATCATTATTTATCCCTCCTAATACTGTAGTTGGAAATATAAACTATTTTACCTTGGGAATTCACTGAGCTTATTTGACAAGCCTTATCTATCTTCTAGCTGGAGCTTATGGGAAGTTACTAAGTTAGTTAATTTTAGGTAATTGAAGTGTGTGTAATTTCAAGATACTATATTATACCTTGCAAACAAATTACTGTTATGGTATACTAAAGTATTGATTTTTATTACTTAATATGTCTAAAGAAATGAAAAGTTAAGTCACAGTCTTTTTAATTGAAGCTGTCCTCCATTTGATAAGTTCTTTAAAAAATACGAGTAAAATCTTGCTAACTTCTACCATTAGATTAGGTTGAATTATGTTAGCTGTAAGGTAGGGATCAAGGAAAAATATTTGAATTTATACTATTCTATTTTATACCTTGTAAATGGCACATCTCTGGACACTTACTGAATAGAACATTTTTTCTCCTTTCATATTTTTAAAAAATTAATTTAATGGCATGTATAATCTTTTTTTCCTTTAAATTTCATTAACCTTAAGATTTTAGAGTGGAGTAGAATTCTGAATGAAACAAGGAATCTAAAGGTTATCTTAATTCTTTACTTTCCCTGATTTCTCACACTTACCAATGACTTCCGATGCAATCAGTTCCATCTCCTAACTATTTTTCCAGTCTGTCCTGTTTGTTCTATTTCCATTGACAATGTCTTTTCTCACTCTCATTAATTTCTGTCTTAGCTATTGCACTGACCTATGTGCCTCTCAAACCACCTGTTATCTAGAGTTTTGCCAAAGTCTTCTTTATAAAATGCAAGTCAAATTATTTTTTCCTTTTGTTTAAAGCCCTCCCCCAACATACACACTAATTCAGTCCAATTTTTAAACCTCTGGAGAGCATCTTCCCGACCCCTTAAGGATTCTCTGTAGCTGACTGGAGATAGTTCAAGTGCTTTAGTATAATACATAGTCCATGATCATTATAATCCTAATTTTATAGCCTTACTTCCACAAGTCTTTGTATTTTTTAGAAAATATAGCCTGATAGCTAAGAGCATGAGCTCTGAGGCCAGGACCTGGGTTTCACTTTTCCTTGATCCTTCTATGACTGACTGCCACATACATACTACTGTGTGACTTTGGGCAAGTTACTTAAAATCTCTGTGCTTCAGTTTCATAATTTGTAACACAGGGATGATGATAAGCATTCTGTGAAGGTTAATTGAGTATATGCATATAAAACACTGAGAATAGTATGTGACATACATAGTAAATGTTTAATCATGCTAGTTGTTAGTGTCACAATGAATACTTGATGTTATTTCAGATATATTTGATGTTTGACTTCTCTGGAATGCCTGTAGTTCTTTATTCAATTCACATACACCTTTCCAATCTTCAAAACTCTGTGCAGATGTTAGCCCTCCAAGAACCTGACTCTGCCAAATAAATTGAATCATTACAACTTATGTGATAACACTGTACCTTGTTTTCCCCCCATTATTTCACTTATGCCATTGCATTGTAATATGTGTGTATATGTGCTTATATGTGTATGTGCGTGTGTTTATCTGCCTCTCTCCTATTAGGCTGTGACCTTCTGGATCACAAAGACTGTGTTCTATCTTTGTCTTTATGCTCCCAAACACAATTATCTACACATTGTATGTATAGTATTAAATACTTTTTGAATATTGAATGAATGATTAACTGGCAAATGTCGCAGTAGCTCTATCCCAACAAGTGTCATTTATCAATGTATATACATGCAAAAACACAACCACTAAAAAAATTTTTGATGGAAACACAAATCGCATAGTTTATATTAAATATTATAAATATATTAACTGTTCTTAAAATAAATAAAACAGACATTGTGTTTACTGATATTCTGCATCTCCAAAAGCCCATTGCATGGCACCCAAAGTTATCAGTCCACATTCTGAGGTTCACTAATTCAACTCAATTTTTTAATCTCTAGACAATTTTTTAATCTCCAGACCATTCTAGACTCATGACTGTTGAACACATCTCTCTGATTAATTAAAAAGTAAACTTGATCTAAATATTGACTCATGTAGAAGTGTATACCACTGAAAGGCAGTCTCCCTAATTCCATACTCCTCCATCATCATCCCCTACAAAGAATCATCTTAACAGATTAACAGTTTTATATACTAAGATATATGTGTGTACGTTGAGTTTGTATATTTATGTGTGTTTGCACAGACACACACCCATATACAGTCGTGCCCATGTACAAGTGCATATTCATATGATATATGTGTATATGTATAGATTGTAATTATATTTTAAATGCTAGGTTTATTTCTACTTTACAATTATTTGTCATGGATATGTTACACATGCTACTATATATAGATAAACCTCTTTCATCATTACAAATGCACTCTGCTTGATAATTTATTAGAATTTTTATGTGATTATTTAAAATTTTCATAGATATTGACAAATTAACTCAATTTTATGTTCTCCCCAAGTGTGTATGTGTTTTCTAATTTCTTCAAACCTTGCTTGCTATTTCATTAATCTTGTCTTCCTGAGAAGTTAGGTTGTGCATCTTTTCATGCTTATTGAACATTTGCATTTCTTCTGTGACTAATCTATTCAGGTATGTTTCTCACTATTCTATTAGATTGTTCATCTTTATTAACTCATATAAGTTCTTTAGTGGATATTAATCCCTTGTCATATATGTTGCAAGTATTTTCTCTAGTTTGTCACTTACTGTTCAAACTATTTTTATAGAAGTATTACATTTTTATGTTATGAGGTATATCTATTTTCTTCTTACTTTCTGGCATCCACAACATACTTACTTATTCTTATTTATCTCAGACTTTAAAAAATTTGTTTGCTAACATTTACTTGCAGTATGCTTCTGCTCCACATTTGAATTACAAAAATATTTAACTTGATGTTTTGAGAGAAAAATTGCTGTGTTCAAGGGTTTAGAAACTTAAAATATAAGTTTAACCTGATCTTACTATACCCTTATTTGAATAGGGAAAAAAAATTACTCTAAAACCCATATTTGCAACACATGTTGCACCTTCCATATTAAAAATAATTAAAAAATTGAAACATCTGTAAGTCATTTCAGACAGATAGATAAAAATGAAAAGGGTTCTATATTTTCAACATCTTCCTCCTTGTTTAAGGGCTATATTTACACACACAGAGCTTAGGCAACTGTCACCACTGTGAATTCATTGGCTGCTATGTTAAGAACTCTATTGTGGGAAACAATTTGAAAGGGAGAGCTTTCTCTGTGAAAGTTTCAAGATGTGTTCAATGATTTGAAATATTTCCAATAAGATGTGTTGGAGGAGGCAGGCTATAGAAATAAGATGAAAAAGTCAACCAGAAACTTCAAATAAGGCTCTATATATACTCAATTAAAATCTTTAAACCTCAAGGCCTAGATTGTTTAATTTTATTTTTCGTTGAAGGGCACCTCTGCCTCAAACTAGAAGTGCCAAAATTCTATGCATGTCTCTTCTCAAAGTGTTGCCAGAAAGATGGGAAACAGGAAGTACTGAGAATCCTGTGAGAAACTCTGTCTTTGGATTTTCAGCCCATTTGTATAGATTTAGGTGCACAGTTTCATAAATTGTTGTTCCATGGAATGTTAATCCTATAAGATACATCATCATAAACACTCTTTAATATAGGCTTACCAAAAAACTTGATAATGGTACTTTGAACAGTGCAACTCCTAATAAAAATATACTGAATGCACTTTAAAAAACAGCACACTGGAGTTTGGAACCAGCATCCTGGTTTTGGATTACACACTTAAATCTAAACTAAACTTGTTGCTGAAGGCCATCATCAGGGAAAAGATGACTACTTTGCCAAGCTAATTTTAAGGCACTGGAGCTGTGATGACCTTCAGATCAACCTTTGTATATAGAGGTCTCTGTGTCAAGCTGAGAGATGACTTCTCAAAATTGACCTGTATAGGAAAGATGTAAGAGAAACAATAAAAGGCTTCAGGACAAAATGGGATATGATCAATGTGTTGAGTAAGAAAATTAAAAATTTTGTCAGAGGGGTTAAGGCAGGTGAGTTTTAAAAACTGGCTTGGCAAATAAATTTCAGTTGTATACATGTTAACGATTGATAGATTGGAATGCTGTGGAAGGCAAGCTCCCAAATAACCAGATGGAAAGCAAATACTAAGGAGATATTAAGGTGATGTCTTGATTCCTGGTAAAATATAAATGTGTGGAAACAGGTAGAGATTTGTATTATACTAAACCAAAGTGATGAGATTCTAATGCTAATTTTCATAGCACTAGGGTGTCGTGGGCAGACTGCTAGTTCAAGTTAGAAGATGTGGCTTTTTACCTTGGTTCTGACATGACATACGCATGATTTTGGATATTAGATTCTTACCTATAAACTAAGATTTTATATCTATTCAGTCTCTATCACTATAGTGCCTTAAAAATCTAAAGAGATAAGGGTCTTAAAATGCTAAACAGCTATAATGGTATAGTACAACAATGTGGTTGAATAGTAGGGATAGCATATAAATTTTTCTGGCAGAAAAGATTTGGATTCAAACCAGTTTGGAGTAATGAGGAGAAAGGACTGGGTTCCCAAGTAGATAAGTAACCAATGGATGAGAAGTATCAACAAAAAGAATACTTTCTTCAGAAGCCAAATATGAGAAGACAGAGGGAGGGATGAGCAGTGTCAGAGAAAAATGGAAGGGTCAAGAAAAGATCAGTCTTGCTGAAGAAGTCTAAAATATTATTAATATAAAAAATATACCTAATAAATAAAGTTAATAGATAATTACTAAAATACAAAAGTTATTAAAGGAACTTCAGGTGAAGAAATGAGATGAGAAAACAACTAGAAGAGATTATTAACTGGTAAGAGCTTCTATTTGGGAAGCAGTGTGACATGTTTCTAATTTGTCTGTAATTTTTATGCATTTTATTTTTGTATGCATATTTCATTCCAAATCCTAAGAGTTGTCTGTAATGCATGCAGGCTTCTTGATTCCATGAGCACTACAGTCCTTACATGAGTATCTATTTTAAGATGACAGGCTATGTTGATTTCTTTTGATATCTGGTAGTCATGGTGCATTGGAGGTTATTTGATGAATTACAAAAATTAATTTTCTGAGACTTACGGGAAGATGGCGGTGTGAGCAGGGCGGCAGAAATCTCCTCCGAACACTATATTTATCTACGAAAACACAGCAAATACATCTATTCCTAAAAGAGAGACGAGAATACACAGGAAAGCACACAGCGTGCAGCTACACCCGAGAGGACTCGGCACCCCAAGAGGCAGGTAAGATACGGAGCCGTGACCCGGCGGGACCCGACCACTCCCCCACCCCAGCGCACCGGCGGGAGGAGAGGATTCAGAGCCGGGAGGGAGTGGAAGTGCACCCCGCGAAGTAGCCAGCCCCGGGGATCTGCGCGGGGAGCGCTGACCCACATCGCGCAGTGCAGCGGAGATTGGAGAGACAGAGGGGCAGGATCTGAGCGGGGAACGCGCCAGGGTGCTTGCAGCCGGCTCCCGGGAAGGAAAAAAAAAAGCGGGCACTTTCTTCAGTGGTCTTAAAGAGACAAGAGCCCAGTGGAGGAGACGGATCGCCCCAGCACACTCAGCCCAGCAGGCTGGGAGCCCTGGGGATTTTCAGATGCCTTAGCTGGCGACTGAGGAAGCGTAGCCATACTTACACTTCTCACTGAGATCAACAGCCTCCTATTCGTTCCCACCCCTGCCAGAGTGATAAAGGGCCCTGCAGAGCAGCGCAGTCACAGCTGTGGAATAGTGGGGCAATAGTGCCACCTACAGCATTCCCACAGAATCTACGTCCGGTGGGTGTTTTTTTTTGTTTTTGTTTTCGTTTTTTGTTTTGTTTTTGTTTTCGTTTTTTGTTTTGTTTTTGTTTTTTCTTTTCTTTCTTTTTATTTTCTCTTTTTTTTTCTTCTCTTTTTAAAGTGTTATAGAGCCCAGCTGACATATGTGGAAACTATCAGTGACCAATTCTATAGCCATGAAAAGACAGAGGAATATGGTTCAGACCAAAATCAACCAGACAACCCCAGAGAGGGAGTCTGAAGGGATGGAAATGCACAGTCTTCCTGAAAAGAATTCAGAATAAAAGTCATAACCATGCTGATGGACCTACAGAGAAATGTGCAAGAGCTGAGGGAGGAAGTGAGCGAACTGAGGAAAGACAATGCAGAAATCAGACAAGCGATCGACGGGCTTAACAGCAGAATGGATGAGATGCAAGAGACTGTTAATGGAATAGAAAACAGAGAACAGGAGTACAGAGCAGCTGAGGCAGAGAGAGATAAAAGGATTTCTAGGAATGAAAGAATATTAAGAGAACTGTGTGACCAATCCAAACGGAACAATATTCGCATTATAGGAGTACCAGAGGAAGAAGAGAGAGAAAAAGGGATAGAAAGTGTCTTTGAAGAAATAATTGCTGAAAACTTTCCCTCGCTGGGGAAGGAAATAGTCTCGCAGTCCACCAAAGCCCACAGATCTCCCAACACAAGGGACCCAAGGAAGACAACACAAGACACATAATAATTAAGATGGCAAAGATCAAAGATAAAGACAGGGTATTAAAGGCAGCTAGAGAGAGAAAAAAGATCACCTACAAAGGAAAACCCATCAGACTATCATCAGACTTCTCAACAGAAACCTTACAGGCCAGAAGAGAATGGCATGATATATTTAACGTTATGAAACAGAAGGGCCTCGAACCAAGAATATTGTATCCAGCACGATTATCATTTAAATATGATGGAGGGATTAAACAATTTCCAGACAAACTAAAGTTGAGAGAGTTTGCCTCTCATAAACCACCACTACAGGATATCTTAAATGGACTGCTCTAGATGGAAGCACACGTAAGGCTAAAAAGATGTCACCAGAGAAAATAAAATCATAGCAAAGAAAGCAGACCATCCAATTACTAACTAAAGGCAAAGAATAAAACACCTATTATACAAAGAATGGAGGAGGTGGAATAAGAAGGGAGAGAAATAAAGAAACATCAGACAGTGTTTACAATAACTTAACAAGAAGGTTAAGTTAGATTGTTAGATAGTAAAGAAGCAACCCTTGAACCCTTGGTAACCACGAATCTAAAGCCAGCAATGGCAATAAGTACATACCTATCAATAATCACCCTAAATGTAAATGGACTGAATGCACCAATCAAAAGACACAGAGTAACAGAATGGATAAAAAAGCCAGACCCATCTATATGCTGCCTACAAGAAACTCACCTCAAATCCAAAGATATACACAGACTAAAAGTGAAGGGATGGAAAAAGATATTTCATGCAAAAAAACAAAGAGAAAAAAGCAGGTGTTGCAGTACTTGTATCAGACAAAGTAGACTTCAAAACGAAGAAAGTAGCAAGAGATAAAGAAGGACATTACATAATGATAAAAGGGTCAGTCCAACAAGAAGATATAACCATTATAAATATATATGCACAGAACACAGGAGCGCCAGCATATGTGAGACAAATACTAACAGAATTAAAGGAGGAAACAGACAGCAATTCATTCATCTTAGGAGACTTCAACACACCACTCACTCCAGAGGACAGATCAACCAGACAGAAAATAAGTAAAGACACAGAGGCACTGAACAACACACTAGAACAGATGGACCTAACAGACATCTACAGAACTCTGCACTCAAAAGCAACAGGATACACATTCTTCTCAAGTGCACATGAAACATTTTCCGGAATAGACCACATACTAGGCCACAAAAAGAACCTCAGTAATTTCAAAAATATTGAAATCCTACCAACCAACTTCTCAGATCACCAAGGTATAAAACTAGAAATAAATTTTAGAAAGAAATCAAAAAGGCTCAGAAATACATGGAGACTTAACAACACTCTCCTAATTAATCAATGGGTTAACGACCAAATCAAAACAGAAATCAAAGAATATATGGAGACTAATGACAACAACAACACAAAGCCACAACTTCTGTGGGACGCAGCAAAGGCAGTTCTAAGAGGAAAGTATATTGCAATCCAGGCCTATTTAAAGAAGGAAGAACATTCCCAAATGAATAGTCTAAAGACACAATTACTGAAATTAGAAAAAGAAGAACAAATGAGGCCCAAAGTCACCAGAAGGAGGGACATAATAAAGATCAGAGAAGAAATAAATAAAATTGAGAAGAATAAAACAATAGAAAACATCAATAAAACCAAGAGCTGGTTCTTTGAAAAAATAAACAAAATAGATAACCCCTAGCCAGACTCATTAAGAGAAAAAGAGAATCTACACACATAAACACAATCAGAAATGAGAAAGGAAAAATCACGACGGACCCCACAGAAATACAAAGAATTATAAGAGATATTATGAGAATCTATATGCTAAAAAGCTGGAAAACATAGAAGAAATGGACAACTTCTTAGAAAAACACAACCTTCCAAGACTGACCAAGCAAGAAACAGAAAAACTAAACAGACCAATCACCAGCGACAAAATCGAATTGGTAATCAAAAAACTACCCAAGAACAAAACCCCTGGGCCTGATGGATTCACCTCTGAATTCTACCAGACATATAGAGAAGAAATAACACCGATTCTCCTTAAAGTTTTCCAAAAAATAGAAGAGGAGGGAATACTTCCAAACTCATTCTATAAAGCCAGCATCACTCTAATACCAAAACCGGGAAAAGACCTCACCAAAAAAGAAAATTACAGACCAATATCCCTGATGAACGTAGATGCAAAAATACTCAACAAGATATTAGCAAACTGAATTCAAAAATACATCAAGAGGATCATACACAATGATCAAGTGGGATTCATCCCAGGGATGCAAGGATGGTACGACATTCAAAAATCCATCAACATCATCCACCACATCAACAAAAAGAAGAACAGAAACCACATGGTCATCTTCATAGATGCTGAAAAAGCATTTGACAATATTCAGCATCCATTCCTGATTAAAACTCTCAACAAAACGGGTATAGACGGCAAGTCCCTCAACATCATAAAGGCTACATATGACAAACCCACAGTTAACATCATACTTAACAGCGAGATGCTGAAAGCTTTTCATCTAAGATCGGGAACAAGACAGGGATGCCCACTCTCTTCACTGTTATTCAACAAAGTACTGGAGGTCCTAGCCACAGCAATCAGACAAAACAAAGACATACAAGGCATCCAGACTGGTAAAGAAGAAGTCAAATTGTCACTATTTGCAGATGACATGATACTGTACATAAAAAACCCTAAAGATTCCATTCCAAAACTACTAGAACTAATATCTGAATTCAGCAAAGTTGCAGGATACAAAATTAACACACAGAAATCTGTTGCTTTCCTATACACTGATGATGAACTAACAGAAAGAGAAATCACAAAAACAATTCCATTCACAATTGCAAAAAAAAGAATAAAATACCTAGGAATAAACCTAGCGAAGGAAGTGAAAGACCTATACTTTGAAAACTACAAGACACTCCTAAGAGAAATTAAAGAGGACACTAACAAATGGAAATGCATCCCATGCTCCTGGCTAGGTAGAATAAATATTGTCAAAATGGCTATACTACCTAAAGCAATCTACAGATTCAATGCAATCCCTATCAAACTACCAACAGCTTTCTTCAATGAACTGGAACAAATAATTCTAAAATTCATATGGAACCACAAAGGACCCCGAATAGCCAAAGCAATCCTGAGAAGGAGGAATAAAACAGGGGGAATTACACTCCCTGACTTCAAGCTCTACTACAAAGCCACAGTAATCAAGACAATTTGGTATTGGCACAAAAACAGACCCACAGACCAGTGGAACAGAATAGAAAATCCAAACATTAACCCAAACATATACAGTCAATTAATATTTGATAAAAGTGCCTTGGATATACAATGGGGAGATGACAGCCTCTTCAGCAGCTGGTGTTGGAAAAACTGGACAGCTACATGTAAGAGAATGAAACTGGACTACTGTCTAGCCCCATACACAAAGGTAAACTCAAGGTGGATCAAAGACCTGAATGTAAGTCATGAAACCATAAAACTCTTAGAAAAAAACATAGGCAAAAATCTCTTGGACATAAACATGAGCAACTTCTTCATGAACATATCTCCCCGGGCAAGGGAAACAAAAGCAAAAATGAACAAGTGGGACTATATCAAGCTGAAAAGCTTCTGTACAGCAAAGGACACCATCAGTAGAACAAAAAGACATCCTACAGTATGTGAGAATATATTCATAAAAAACGTATCTGATAAAGGGTTGACATCCAAAATATATAAAGAACTCATGCACCTTAACAAACAGAAAGCAAATAATCCAATTAAGAAATGGGCAGAGGACATGAATAGACACTTCTCCAAAGAAGAAATTCAGATGGCCAACAGGCACATGAAAAGATGCTCCACATCGCTAATCATCAGAGAAATGCAGATTAAAACCACAATGAGATATCACCTCACACCAGTGAGGATGGCCAACATCCAAAACACAAACAACAACAAATGTTGGCGAGGATGTGGAGAAAAGGGAACCCTCCTACACTGCTGGTGGGACTGCAAATTAGTTCAACCATTGTGGAAAGCAGTATGGAGGTTCCTCAAAAAACTCAAAATAGAAATACCATTTGACCCAGGAATTCCACTCCTAGGAATTTACCCTAAGAATGCAGCAGCCCAATTTGAAAAGGACAGATGCACCCCTATGTTTATCGCAGCACTATTTACAATAGCCAAGAAATGGAAGCAACCTAAGTGTCCATCAGTAGATGAATGGATAAAGAAGAGGTGGTACATATACACAATGGAATATTATTCAGCCATAAGAAGAAAACAAATCCTACCATTTGCAACAACATGGATGGAGCTAGAGGGTATTATGCTCAGTGAAATAAGCCAAGCCGAAAAAGACAAGTATTAAATGATTTCACTCATATGTGGAGTATAAGAACAAAGAAAAAATACTGAAGGAACAAAACAGCAGCAGACTCACAGAACCCAAGAACGGACTAATAGTTACCAAAGGGGAAGGGACTGGGGAAAATGCGCGGGAAAGGAGGGATAAGAGGGAAAAAGAGGCATTAACGATTAGCAGATGTAATGTTGGGGGTGCACGGGGAGGGCAGTACAACTCAAAGAAGACAAGTAGTGATTCTATAGCATCTCACTATGCTGATGGACAGTGACTGTAATGGGGTTGGTGGGGGGGACCTGATGAAGGGGTAGTTTAATAACCATAATATTGCACATGTAATTGTATATTAATGATAATAAAATAAATTATATTAAAAATTTTTTTAATTTTCTTACCAACATGGTAGTTATTTATTCCTTGTACTTAGGAACACTGGCCTTTCCTTCCACAAGCCCGTGTCCAGAATTATTTCCTTTGGTACCAGGACTTTGACCAACTTTTCATTCTTAGGTCTTTCCAAATTATCCTGAAAAATAAAAAACAACAAGCAAAAGTTCTTTATTGACATCTCATATAGTACCCACCTTTAAGTATGTCCTTTTGAACAAGGTGCACATCAAAAGTAGAAAGTGGAAAAATACTGATTGAAAAAATTTTTTTAAGTATTATGTCTGAAACAAGTTTCTTACAGCTGCTGGTATTTTTTTAAGGTTTTCTTTCTAAAAATAAATTATTAGAGTAGGAATAGTGTTATTTTATATTTTACATAGCCCTAAGAGCACTATTGGTACTTAGCAAGTAATAAATACAAATCATAATACAACATGGTATTTTCCAAACCAGAATGTTACCTGCTAAATAGAAAAACTGAAAGGCCAGTGCTCATCTTATTTCAGGAACAAAGTGGTAATTCAGAATGTTTTCAGTGTTATATTGCTATAACATCCAAATTTTGATTTTTACATTATTGTCATTTTAACAGTTAATTCTGAGGTTTCTTGATACTATAACTCTTGTGAATTTAAAAGAATTTTCTTCTAAGTTAACTGACTTTACATTATGGGTCTCTTGCATCTGATCATTACCTTAGGAGGAGAAACAAAAATAATTTAGAAGTATCATGCTAAATGAAATAAGCCAAGTGGAGAAAGACAGATACCAAACGATTTCACTTACATGTGGATTCTAAAAACAAACCAAAACAAAATGAACAAAACCACAGCAGACTGGTAAAAACTAAGAAGTGACTGGTGGTTACCATGGGGGAGGGGTTGGGGTGTGTGGGTGAAATAGGTGAACGGGATAAAGAGGGACAGAATATCAGTGATAATATAAATTGGTCATGGGGATGAAAGTACAGCCTAGAGAATATAGTCAGTAGTTCTGTGACATCTTTCTATGTTGACAGATAGTAACTACACTAGTTGGGGTGAGCATTTAATCATGTGTGTAACTGTGAGTCACTATGTTATATACTTGAAACCAAGATAATATTGTATATCAACAATATTTCAATTAAAAAAATAGATCAAAAACTAATTTAAAACTAAGCAGAATAAGCTAAGGCATCAGTTATGATTAATTCTCAGATCTGAAAGCCAGAAATTAATAGGCACAGAAAACAGCCACAGCAAGTACACTCACCAGTTAGCCAGTGAGTGAGTTGAACTTTAACCAGTAGAGGCTTTTTGCTTTGTTTTGTTTGTTTTTAGCCCCTGACTTCTCCTGAGGCAAATTATTGACCAGGACGATACTACTAAAAGACAATAAATCGTATCTACTCCTTAACAGATATTATCTTTTATCTTACTCTGACTTCCTTGACTGAATTTGTCATTTTTTAAAATATAAATAACTATCACATTTTCCCCAAATCACTATATCCTAGATCTATCCAAATTGAATTTTCTTAACAATCATTCAGGGCAGCGCTCCTTGCACTGTTGGTATCCCATAAAATAAATGCAACTCAGAATGGAAGCATGGCATTTCTTATCTTGCAGAAGTCACAGAACTACCCCTAATGGGTCTCAGTGTGAAACTTGCATATGTGACTCTGGACATAACCAAAGGTGTTATAAATGAGTAGGGTCCTTATATATAGAAGCACTCCAGTGTTTTTCAGGCTTGACTCAAAAGGCAACTTTCTTGCCATATTCTGGCCACATTCTCTTAGAGAACAGGTTTGCTGGCAAAGATCCAGAATGCCCAGGAGCAGTTCTCTCCAAACTTCTTAATCTATGTGAAGGACAATCAGATATTCCACCTTGTCCCTCAGTACATGATGTGGCTCTTAAAGCATGCTCTGTTTTATGATTCAAGTATTAACTTTAAAGCACTCCCAAGTGTCCCCTTTTGAAAATTTATAGGACTAATTCAGTGCTGTATTTCTCCAAGGTAAATTAAGTGTCCAGTCTGGTATGCTACATTTGAATAACACCTTGTAAACTAAGGACTGGTTGAACCTTCTGAAAATGGAACTGAGAAAACTGAGTGAGGCTTTCCTCTGAGGAATACTAGTATATCATTCACTCTATAAAATGTAAATTCTTTTATTTCCAGTCAGTTCCTAGAATCCAAGAATGCTTCTGCATTCTCTATCATTTTCTAATGTGCAGTATGCAAGGGGAGCATCTTTTGAGGAGTTCTGAGAGAAGGGTCTCAGCTGAAAATTGAATCACCCTGAGCAATGCACCCAGGTCCTTTTGTAAGACCATACCACTAGTCTGTGGTCTTCCTTTTGGAAACCATTTATGTGGTGATTTGGGAACTTGTGTTGCCTCTTGACCTCATTCTGAAGCTTAGGTAGTTGAGAGATAAAGTAAGCTAGTGGTTATAATACGGTACCAGGTACCAAAGATCCTAAGAAATCAAATTCACTGTGATTTCACAGAACTTAATTTCCAGTCCTGTGGGTTTCTGCTTCATTATACTCTATCCTGACCCCACAGAACTATTGTGAAATTTAATGGCTATTACTGTTTTGAGAATCCCAAGTGAATTCAGCAAAAGTAAGAAATACTTTTTATGTTTTGTTCATACTTTTTTCTGAACTATTCTATTTCTTACTGGACCTATTTCCTTAATGAAAGTTATACCATAACTTCTCCAGACTATAATCATTTGGATCCAAGTCAGCTACCCTGAGTATAAGATGCACCCCAGGAAATAAATTATATTTAGGAAACAAACATTAATTTGACAACAGCTGTCTAATATTTCTTCATTTGACAACAATACACACACATGTGTGTGTGTGTGTGTGTGTGTGTGTGTGTGTGTGTGTGTGTGTTCTGAGTCTGTCAAAAAATATTTCCATGGTGAAATACCTAACTAAAATTTCTAACTTTAAATAAATTCAGGAACTACTTGGATCAAATTTTTTTGTTCAGCATTTTTAAAACTAAATGTTATCATTTCCTCGTAGTTTATTAGAACATAAGATCTTAGAAATGGAGGGAAAGCACAAAGAAGAGTTGGATACCTTAAAGGAAGAGAAAGAGAATCTTCAAGGCCTGGTTACTCGTCAAACCCATATAATCCAGGAACTGGAGAGACAATTGAACAGAGCCACGACCAACAGCAGTGTCCTTCAGAAGCAGCAGCTGGAGCTGATGGACGCAGTGCGCAACCTCGTCAACCTTTGCACTAAAGAAGGTGGGACGAATTTCTTCCTCAGTTTTGGTATAGTAAATATTTCATGTACTATGAAGTAAAGAAATATTCAGTATGACTTTCTGCATTGAACTGATTGCTGTGTAAAAGCAGCCAAAGAACTTTGTTCTTATAAGAATTTCATGAAGCTTGCACTGACAACTTTCTCATGTTTTTAACTTCAAAGAATATATTCATAATCTAGAACTTGTGAAATCATAACGTCTTTCTAAAAGGACTTTCTAATTTCTTTTCTCTTTCTTAGTCATTCTAGTCTTAGGTAAAACCTATAATACTGTCACAGGTAAATATTTCATGTGGTGGTAGACCCTTAACTATATAGGACAGAAATTAGCCAATATTAAAAATTAGTTCAGAGTGCCAGGGAGAGTTTCAGGATGGTTCCCATTTTAAAACTAACATTGTTTCTTCTGGAGAGTGGGAGAAGGAAGAGCTGCCTTCAGAAAATAGGAGATATAGAGGTTCCCAATAATTATTATGGAGGAGAAAGAATCTTTGTTTCTAAATGTCTTTATTTAGATTATTTATGCTTAGTGGAGAAAATTTATGCTTATATTTAGTGCTGTATGGAGAAAACCTAACCAAGGCATATTTATTTGGAGTGTTTTTGTGACAGTGGAAATACAAGTTTTTAATATCACTAGAATATCTGGAGCCATTTAACTACTGGAAATACTGCAGGCCTGTGTCTCTTTAGAAGAGACCGATCCATCTGTCCATCCATTTACCCCCAAATTATTGAATGAGGGCCTCTGTGTGCACTTGTCCACTTCAAGCAAAAGCTCCCTTGAGCCTTAGGAGAGCTTTTCAACTTAACAACATCTTCTGTCCTATTCTCTAATCAGCATTTCTCTGAGTGGGGATGTAATGGTAAGGGGTGCTAAGTGAAAGAGAACACTACTTACATCCTCAAGTTATGGTTGTCACTAAGCTGTGGCTTATTGACCGTTCATGTAATGATTCAGTGTGCAAATGCAATATACATAATGTGAACGTCCCTTCAGTTTAATAGTGGACTTGAGCTGTATGAGAAATTAGCTCATTTCCATACTTTCATGTATAGATATGCATATAGAGGATAACTCCATATTAAGTGATCTTTGTTTTAAAGACATTTCACATTTCTCTATTACACTCCATTACCTTGAGTTATATCTCCTTTAGATAGTCTAAACAGTAGAGTATTTTAAACAGTAAGTTCTCAGAGCTCCATTTGGGTGCTCTCAGAAATGTGATTGGGAAGGAAAAAACCTGCGAATCAGTCAGAGCCTGCCAAAACCTTTAGTTAGAGTCCATTGGAAGGAAAGCATAGGAGGGTTTTGCCAGAGAATTTTAATAGAGCTCATGAGTATTTAGAAATTAAATATGAATATGAGACATATCTATTCTCATATTGAATTGAATACATTTGGGGGAAAGATTGAAAACATATTTTTCTTATCATCCTGAGACTTAAAGCACATGGAGTTGAGTATTTCTTTTTTTATGATAGAAATATCAGCCCTGGTGATTCTCACAGAGCTCATATATCTGCCTGCTTATCATAATTTCACTTATTTTCTGGCTATTTGTCTAATAAATATGTCTTTAAACTTTAGAGGTGGGGGAGTGACTTCAAAATTAAAATTCTTGGCCGTGCTTGGAGTTTGGGTGCAACACCAGGCAACCAAACATCTGTTCAATTCAAGAAACACGTACGGAACAATTACAACTGTGCTCCTAATAGATGCTCCCCATACCATCGTCTCAGGTCTGAGGGAAGAGCTGTGTGTAGCCTATGACACAACAAACCTCAGAAAGTGAGAGTAGAGAGAAGGTGCTTAGTACTTAAGGCCTCTCGATATTTATTTTCCTTTTAATGATGCAGTCCTAAAATAAATTCTGATTTAACTACAGTACTCGTGATCCTAATGTAAGGCGATTCCCCTGTTTTCCAGTGGGTTCTGTGCTCTGATAATCATAGATATTGTATGCTTCTTGTTAATCTTTTTTTCCCTTTAATCCCACAGCTAAGTATTTTAACTAAATATTTGGTCATTAAGGACTCATGAGAAACACCAAAAGGAAAAGTGCCTCCCACTAAGGTTTCCATCGAGATTTTAATTCTCTGTGTACATTTTCACTGGTGCCATAATTTTTAGTTATGGTGAATTTAAAATTTTAAATGACAGCATTATACTGGTTTAAATATCAGTTACTAAAATGAATTTTTATTCCATTCTAATTCTAGAACACATAAGTATAAAACTGTTCCCTACTTTTGTGACCAGAAATACACTTAACAAATAGACTTATTATTTCTCAAAAGATTATATATATTCTATTTTTAAAATTAAATATATACAAATATGCCTAAATCAGTATACTACAATAAATGCATCAATTTTCTAAAATGTGTATTTTTGAAACTCAGAGTATTCTTCTGAAAGATTTCACAAAAAATCACAAGCTGTGTTATAATCCAAAAGTCAAAAAATTTAATTGACTTTTAGAGTTGTCGGTTCCAGCTTGACCCAGTCATTTATGGAGATAGCCAAATATAATAAATACTACAAGGCAAGAGAAGAAATTTTTAGTGAGTTTTCTGTAAAGCTAGTCATTAGCAATTGATTTAACTTTTATGAAGCTACTCATCATTGATAAAGTTAGGATAATTGTCTACTTCACAGTGAAAAGGAAAGGATTAAATTAGATACTGAATATAAAAACAAAGAGCACATGACATACATGACTCATTAAACTTTAGTTCCTTTTTTCTCCTCCAAGTGACAAGATTCAATTAAACATATTTACTAAGTGCTATCTATAAACAAAACTTTTTTCATGGAAAATGTCTGAATACAGTGCTGTAGTGTCTGACTATTGATGTCATCCAAGCAGCTTCTTTTACCCTCAGTTTTCTTATATCTAAAATGGGATTGTAATGCACACCTGAAGAGTGTGAATTAAAAGAAGTTTGTATAAAACACTGTGTATATAGCACTGGGTCCACCCATAGTAAATGCTTGAAAATTTGTAGTTATTTTTATTTTTTATGCCTTTCTAAAGTGCTTATATCTGATAAAAACATTCCTAGGAAGTCTTAACTAAAAATTTATCCTTTTCCCAAACATGTATTCAGTTTAGGAGCTGTAAATCCATTTTTTATATAGAGATTATTTTTGTTTAGTTTCACAGAACTTTTCCTGCTAAAACATCTAATGTCATGAGATACATTTAAGCTAAGTACAATTAATAAACACATTTTCTGATATAACTCACCAAACCTTTCTCTTCTTGTTCCAAATAGGCAATAGTGGTATCTTAGGCAAATAGTCATTTTAAACTGAATACATCTATTTTATAAGGTTTCTGGGTAACTCATTTATTTTTGTCTAACGTTTGTCTGCAAAAATTTGGTCACATTTATTAGAAACATTATCCACTAAAGAAATAGTGCCCTCAGTGGTATCATAATACAACTTAGCTGATTGCTTCATCTTTTTGACAATTCAGTTATTGCTGGAATTAAACAGTCCACATTGACAATGGCATGGAAACAAGTTTTGGAATTCTTTTGGGGAGGATAATCAGGTACTGTGATCATCAAACACTTCCCCAGTCACTTTTATGTGCAGAGGTGATTAAAACATCAGATATGTTGAGCACATACAAGGCAAACATCATATTATGTGATTAAGAATTTAATTACTAGTGAGGCATTAAGAAAAGGAAGGAATAAATAAGGAAAAAGTTAAAAAGAAAATAGCTCCATCATAAAATTACATGGGCTGATGTTCTTACTGTCCCAATCAGCTTGGAGTATACACCTGCTATGCCAAGACATGATTCATAAATGTATCCATTCTTTCAAAAATAGTTATACAACTATTGTATATTCTCTTCTGGGTATAAGGATTATTCATCCCTTTTTATTTAACAAATATTTGCTGAGTTCCTACAATATGCCAGACACTGTTCAGACCACGGAAGAGAGAAAGAATATAATTCAGTCTGTGGCCTCAAGGAAACTAGAGTTTGATATTACAGAGTTATATTCCATAATTGTTTGCTAGAGGGGAGGAGGGTGTCAGGATGCTAGTGAAACACACAAGAATATATTCAAATCAAGGCAGAGGAAGAAGGTTGAGGGCAGAATACAGCATCTGTGGTCTCTTCAAAGATATTGTTGAATGCTTTTTATGAGTCAGGCATTGTTTAAGCTTTATGTGTATTAAATTAGTCCTCACAACAGTATGAGGGAACTACAGTGGTTAGCTTTGTCTTCCAAATTCTGCAGAGAAGTTGGGTAATTTGTCTAGGGTTACATAGCTAGAAAAGGTTGACCCAGGATTACTCTAACGGGAAGATAATGGCTAAGTCTTCAAAATAAAGAAAGCAGGGGATACTCCAGAGAGCTCAGACAATATGTGTATTTTCCAGGAGTTCTGGGAGCAGTGATTATGGTGGAAGGTTCACTTAAATGCATAGCCGAAATCTCAGTATCAAAGGCAGGAGAACAGAGAAAGATGAAGTTAGAGAAGTAAACTGAGGGAAATCAAGAAAGCTGCTTTTTTTTTTTCCCTGAAAGCAATAAGTCATTGTTAATAGTAGAGTACAATGGTAACATTTGCACTTTAGAAAAAAATTACCCTAGTCATCATGTAAGAAAAATGTACTGGAAAGTTGACAAGCTTGGAAGCAGAGCAACCAGTTAGGTGCTTTTGTTGTTATTAAAATAACAGCAAATGCTCAGAGACTACAGGCCAATCTTCTGAACCCTTTGCATGTATTAACTCATTTAATTCTGATAACAACTCTGTAAGCTAGATGTTATTATTAACCTTACATGATAGATAAGGAAAGTAAGCACAGAGAGGTAAATAATTTCCAAATATCATACTGCTAGCAAGTGAGCAAGCTGAGATTTGAACCCAAAGAGTCTGGTTCTGGAGTTTGTACATTATCCATTGTACCGTGATGGGGAGGAAAGGTAGAACTGATGGTGGCTTTCATCAGATTCTCAAAACAATCTCCTAGGAAAGACCAAAAAGGGGCAAATGGAAAGGCAGGTGAATGGGAAATTTGTGAACAAAGAAGAATTATAATCAACAACAAATACCAGAAGTAGAGCAAATACAGCTTCCAAGTTTCTGGGTTGAGTAACTGAGGGGATGTTGACAGACATTCCTTAAAACTAGCAACATGAGAAGATAAACAGGTTTAAGGGAGAAAGATGAGTTTAGTTTTGGGCATGTTGACTGAAGTGACTATGGAACAATTAGAATCTGAAGGGCAGAGGAATAGGAATCTGGAATTCAAGGGTATAATCCGGGTGACCATATCAATAGATGTGTCCTCGATGAGGCAAGTGGTAAAGCCAGGAAGCAAATAAAATCATTGAAGATGTGTCTAAAGCAATGAGTAAATCATCTAGGAAGTGGGTGGTATTGATAGACAGATCTATTTGAGAATCTGATAAAAACTAGCCTTTCTTTCCCACTTAATGCAAATGCCCATGCACAGTTTATGTACACTTTCAGAGTTTACATACTAAGATGAAGATTCCATTTTAAAATAATAATGTAAAACCAAAGACAGAAAATGGGGAGTTCTTTAAAGGACAGATGAAAGGAGACAAAAAGAAAACACAACTGGGGGAAAACCAGTGGTGAGCAATGTTACAACAGGGAGAAGACTTATGAAGAGTCTTATTTTAGTGGAAAATAAACAAATAAATGGCAAAAAAAAAAAACAGACTTTAAAGTGAATTTTGGTACTGGGATGTGACCTGGAGGGAGAATTTGGGTGAAGCCTATGGCTCCATTACATAGGTTGAAGACTAAAACGAGTAAGAGGAAGTGAAGCAGAAAATGTTGTCTACCCATATCCAAGAAACTTGAATGTGAAAGGACAGATCATAGTTTTGGGAAAGGAGGCATCCTGGGTAGTGAGGAATAAAAAAGAAATTTAAAAATAAATACTGAAAGACACAAGTATATTTGTATACTTATTTCCTTAGTATGAAGCTTGTAATGAAGTTCATTTTAAAAACTTCATCTACATTATCTGAAAGACATATTAACTGATATATCAAATTTTTAAGTGCCCTAAATTAATTTTCTTAAAGTGTCTTTCCTAGAGGCTGCTTGCTGCTGCGGTGTGGGATGTTTGATCATTATTGTTGGTCCTCTGGGCGTCTGAAAAGGGGAAATGAGGCATTTTCTTCCTTCCCAGTGCTAAGGAGACATTTGGCTCTGTTCTCAGAATAATTCTACCATCTGAAAGGAATTTACCTCCTGTGCAGTGTCTATTGAGCTTGTGAAGTAAATCATTCAGTCAAAGGATGAGATAGTTTGAACTCCTGCAAGTCCCTTGAGTTTAAGAATGACTCTAAAAACATCACAGGTGATGGGAGGAAATTAAAATGTTTTGAATGTCATTCATATAAACACTGATAAAAATAGAATATATCATTTTCATTGACTAAGTAAAATATTTGGGTTTTCGTTGACTACTTTTAATGCACAATTTAACATTAGGAAGAAAGAAAAATAAAAATACAGAAGTCATCTGAACACTACAGTGAGCACTTGTTCCCATTTAATGAGAGAAATGCTTTCTCTTGACAGAAAATTTTATGCCAAACATTTACAATTTCCTTAAAATGAACCACACTTTCTAGCATTTCCTTTCATAAAACCCAATGGCTTAAGGGTAAAATGACTGCTTATTTTTGAATATGATATAGTTCTCCTTTTTGATGGAGCATGTTATCTGCCTTTTTAGAAGTGGTTAATTTCTGTAAAAAAAAAAAGTGTGCATAGTAGATAGCCAGACTAATAATAAAATAAAAAAATAATACAATGCTTGACCTCTCCCGTGAATTATTTCTAAACCACATCTTATGGGGGAGATGTGAAATTCTGTGGTTGGAATTAGAGTTTCAACTTCAGAAACTAGACTATCTGAAAAGGGTTATTTCCTGGATCTAGCTGGGCCTGGAAATCACCAGGGTGAAAGGCCACACAAAAAGAGTGTTGCCTTAATGTTCCATCCTTACCATGAGCAAACTCCGTTCCTTCTCCTGTGCTTTCATGTCCTAGCTTTCATGTCCTGCTTAGCCAAAGCAAAGAAGCATAAAATATTTTGAATAGAATTTCAACTAACTCATTTCCTGGACTCATCCACACTCAAGTCAAATTCAACAGATATTTCCTAAGTCCAAGGACCAAATGGAAGGGTGGACATTAGTTAGAGATAAGCGATGGTACTTTACACTGAGCCAAATGATACCTGTAATTACTCAGAGAGAAAGTTAGAAAAAACATTTTATTCACATCATTGACATCAACCACAGAGTGAAACTCTCATGGGATTTCTTATGCTTTAAGAAGGGACAAAAAAGAAATAAAACCTGAGAAATGTTGCAACTATACAATTAGAGTTAAAACATAAATAAAATAGATTTTTAGCGTAAAATTTTTCTGTAAGTCAATTACAGAGAACTTTTAAACTATTGACAAAAAACATTTAAAGCTTCCTATAGAAGCTCAGTATTTATTTTCAACTAAAGAATGCCAACATCATAGCTAATTCTGAGTACACTGGAATCTCATCCTATTTCTAACTTGGGTATCACATTCTGAGTGGGACCAGCTCCAAGAAGCACGTTAATATGTTACCTGCCAAGAATAAACTACCTTTTTAATGAATTTACATTATTAAATGCAATATCAATTAAGTCAAACCTTTTAATTTGTGTATTTAATCATCTCTTTGCATATACTTGTATTTTTAGGCATGAATGTTCTGTTTTCACAACCAGTGTGAGTTCCTTTAAAACAGTGAATTTGAACTTAAATGTCCAGTGCAGGTTTGATTCTAAAAGGCAGATTTTGGCAGTTGTTCAGCCTTGTGTACACACTTACAAGTACACAAACTGAATCTCAACTACAGGTAATCTTCCAGCGCATTTCCCTAGAGCTTGGGCTTAGATGGAGACGGTGTTTGCAAGCAGCTCTGATGCAGGCCATCTAGAGGGAAGGGCAGAGTGGTCTAGAAGGAGCAGGAATCAGGGCTTCTGAGTTCTAGTCCCAGCCCTGCTGCCAGACTGCTTAACAGGAAAAGACCACACACCTTAGTGTTTGCCTGGTGTCCTAGACAAGCCCACACGTTTTATGACTCAAATCAATCATTCCATTTCTTCTCTTGGTTTTGTACCGCTCCAGTGACTGGGGAAGCCCTAAACTCAGAGTGGAAGCCCGTGTAGAACCACAGCTGGTAATCAAGTGCTGTTCTTCAAGAATATTTCACCACAAGAATTAGAATCAAAGTGGCATCCCTATCGTGACAGTCAGCCTTTATTTATTTAAAACTTCAAAGTGAAGTGGAGTTTTTTTTTGTTTCTTTTTTTTTCGGTTTGGGTTTGGGTTTTTTTCATCACTTCTCAAAAGCAGCTGGCAACAGCTTTCTATATAGAGTTTGCAGCACTGCCCAAGGACTTTCATTCCATTCTTAACGGCTTTTGCTGAAATCAATTATTTGTCTACTTATACTAGAGCACAAAAGATGCCCTTTAAGCTTTCCCACGTGCATGGGAAATCTTTTGTTCAAAATCAATATATTCTAGTCAAGCTGAAAACATTACATGGGAAATTAACACACATGAAACACCTGAAATATCTTTGTTAATGAAATGACCTTCTGAACAAGTGGCAAGGGTCATGTAACACTCATTAACTACCCATCAGGGTGCCCAAGGGGAAACACAGAAATGAATTTTATGAAAAATGAATATCCCTTGATTAAGTTAAGGTTGTGTGTAAATTCATTTTAAACTTTCATATAATGTTTTTTTCATTCTTGGTTGCTTTAGCCATAATCTGCATTGACTATAATTCATTTATATATATGAGTCATTTAACATTAGAGGAATGTTAGGAACTTTATTTAAATAAACTGATCACACTAAAGTAGAAATATTTAGAATTACTTGGTTTCAGTATTCTACACTAAAAAAAAAACTATAAAATTAGCAGTCCATTTACAACGTGGGTGCTTTACATATCCACACAGAGTTAACTGTGTACCTTATACATGTGTCTTAATATCATTAAAAATGCATATACCTGCAGTTATACATAATGTGTAGCTTATTCTCCAGATTATTAGAATATCTCTTTAAGTGGTAAAATTTTACAAAAATTAAAAAACATTTTGATGGTAAATTTTCTGCAGTGTTTTCATCCTCTCCCTTTTTCAACAGAGAAGACTGAATATAATTAATGCTTTTTAAAGTAATTTAATTAGCAGCATGAATTCATTTGCATCATAATACCATGATGCCTTTGGAAAAGTATATAATGTGTCCCTACATTGTATATTGCCCAAGCTATTATCATTTCTTATTTTTGCCTACTTTTACAGTTGCTATCTTTTCCTCATAAAAACCAAAAACTTTTTAATTATCAATTTTCTTGTTGTCTTTACACCTGATTCTAGAAGATGAACACATTCCCCCATAACACACACACACACATGTCCACTCTCACCTTCCCCACAGCACTCCTCTCAACCTGTAGCTTCTAGCAAATAGACCAGAGGCTGAGAGATAAATTAATTAGACTTACGAGAATAATACCTAAAACAAATGAGAGTAAATCCTGATCAGACTTTTAGAATATGGACATTATAAAATGAAATATGGCTTTTCAGGGACCTCTTACTTGTTAATCTCCTGTTAGTTTGTGAAGTTGTGGGCCATCACTGCTTTACCTTTCTGCTGAGAGTTTCCTTCTCACAGGTAGTTCTGCTGCCTGTGGCTCTATCCTCATCTCAACATTTTTCTTCTTTATTGTCAGCTTTTGTTTCACTCGTCCCATACTTCCTCCTTCCATGAGAAGAGCCTGTACCCATTCAGAATTAAGACCTGTCCTGGACCACCCAGGACCCTGAGTGTGACCTTGTAAGCTGAGATAATTATTGCTGGGAACTCTGTGACAGATGACTCATTTGAGTTTTCTATTTGGGTTTGACTTTACTGCAAGGTCCAGTAAGAAGTAGTTAAGATTCTTAGATTTAGAGTTAACAGTTAGAGTTCCAAGTTTTGGTGAAGTTAGAATAGTATCTGTGAGCCTCAGTTTCCTAATATATAGAACAATATATTGATAAACTTACCTCATAAGGTATTTAAAAGGATTAAATGAAATGAAGTATATAAAACACACTTGGCATATGAAATTCAGAGCTGATCAAATAGTAAGTATGCTAATCAACAATTAATACTAGTTGATTTTATTATGATCATGATTATTATAGTTCCACCCAGATGATAATGGATAATTAAGATTGTAGAGATTATCTAAAAAATGTAAACACATAAAGAATTTAAATGAAAGTAAAACAGTTCACTTTATAAAAATTTTAAATAAAATAATAATGAAGCAAGTAAATGATGTTCAAATGTTTTCTTTATCAGGGTTGAGGATTCTGTGGGGAAAAGAAATAGTAGGTTTAAAAAAAGGAAGCTATTGGCTACTTAACCAAAGACTTCAGACTTAAAGTACTTACAGATAAAATGTATATATTTGTTATACTGTGACATAGCAATTCATATTACATATATATAAATATATACATTACACAGTTCGTAAGTACACATATATATTAGATTAAACCATATTCAGTTGCCATTTTTGTAAGTTAAAACAATCATGCTGAGATACCAACCCACAGATAGTTAGGTTCATATGCAATGTTTTATATGAGATAAAATACCAACTTTAAAATTTCAATTTAAAAGCCTAAAGCTTTTATGTGTTAATGTAGCTATAGATGTTATACATATTGATAATACCATTGATAAGTCTTCCTCACCCTCATACCCACCTATAAAATATTGAAATATTGAATATTGCCTGCAAATCTTTAAATTTTTCCATACCCTTGCGATGCAAGGCATTACTTTCTTCCATTTCTAAAAGTCCTTTCAAATAAATTAGGAATCTAGGGAGTGTCTTTAGATGGCCTTTCCATGAAATGCTAACACACCTGGCTGAAGAGTACAGAATCAAATCAATTGTTTGCTTGTTTATACCTTGTCAGATATGCCAGTTTACTTATCTATATTCTCCCTTAACCTTCTGAACCTGTTGTGTTGAGAATCAGTTCTTAGTCTATGATCTCCCTAATGATGATGGTCCAAAGTACCACAAGGGTTATTATCCTTAAACCAATAACTTGATCCACATACACTCAGATGTTTGCTAAATACTGGAGAGATAGGAACCATTAACCATGTGTAAGATTTAAAAAGATATTTGAAGAATTGATCCCTTTGCAGCAACTTATTGGGAAATGAGTAGTGTCGAGGGCTTTGGCTTTTTACCTTATTTCTGGAAGCAAGACTAATTGCCTTCTGTGTTCTGTACTAGTTTTCTGAGAATCAGGATTACCAGTTCCACATTTGGGAATGTTTTCTCTTGATGGTTCATCGGAATCGAAGTGACCCTCTGCCTCAGCTTTCACAGTTCTTTCCTGAAGTCAGCCTGGTGGCATATATGCCATCTGGTTTGAAATTTATTGGGCGAATGGAAGGAAGAGCCAGATAAAGTCAACAGCTGCAGGAGTTAGGGTCTCAGGTTACTTATTGACTGAATGTTGGCTGGCGAAAGACAGATTTGCACCTGTTTATGTCCCTGTTCTTTTCCTTTAGATCACAAAGATTGGCTTGTACAGACAAATGAAAAGAATGAATAATGATTTCTTCCTAAGACTTTCTAGATTTATTTGCTGATATTGGTGTGGGAGTCTCTGAACTAGCATACCAGACTCTTAAAATTTAGTTCAGATAAGTTATTTTATGTTTTATTCACTCAGATGTTATCTGTTCTGGACAGCCTTCTCCAAGTCTACCTGACAGAGTATATTGTCCCTCAGTATTCCCAATGCACTTGGTACATACCTCCAAGACAGCAGTTGTATGTATTATCTCTTTTTGGTGCTAAAGTTAAACTTGTAATGTTGTAGCCCTAAAAGCTGTTTGCTAGCCATCTTGGGACCAGGTAGAGTCAATAACTCAGCCAAGAAAAAGGTAAAACAATTCCTCTTCACATTATTTGAAACATGATTGAAACTTGATTATAAGCTTTACCTAAAGTTCTATCCTATATTGCTCAATTACATGATTCAATTAACTGTTTTTTGCTTAAGCCAGCTTGAGTTGGGTGTCCTCCTATCATGGAGGATACAAATCATGGATATAGCTATCATAAGCTATCATGGAAGACATACTAATACAGTAGTTCTTTCTCCCGTTAGACTCTGATTACATTAAGGGCAAGTTGTGGTTTTCTTATATCTATAGCTCCATTGCCTAGGAAAAGTCATGCAAATAGAAGATGGTCAATCAATAGTTGTTGACTTAATTAATCCAATCCATAGGATGGATTAAACTAAGAGGAGACAGGAGGCATGCTTTTTAGTTGACAGGTCAATTAAAAAGCCTCACTTTATTTGTCTTATATTTAGTCTTTCATTAATTTTTAACTGATGACAACTGAGGGAGGAGAGCAGGAGAGAAGGAGAAAACACAGGGTTTGGAAGGAAAGATTAGGTAACACTGAACAAATTAAAGTTAGTGTAGCAGTAGGAACTGCCCAACAGACAAATAGAAATATGGATCTGGAGGTCAAGAGAGAAGCAAACTCACAGTATCAAAAATGCTGATATCTTAGAAATCTTCTGTATAGAAGTTTGAAGTTATAATAGCTTGCAGAAAGAGCAGATGTGTAAGTAATAGAAATCCAAGAGTTAGTCCTGGCAAACATCTATATGGTAGGTGAGGAAAGGGAGAGAACGCAATGAAGATGAAAGAGAAAGGATAATTAGAGAAGCAGAAAAGGGACAAAGAGATCCATACAAAAGACCAGGGGAAAGACAGGCAAATAAGACTTTTGTAGTATAGAGGAAGGTGGAGGAGATATATCAAATGGCTTTGATCTTCATGGTAAACCATAGAACAAGATCATATATAAATAGTGAGAGAAAGTAGGAGTAAGATTTAGTCTTGAAAAAGAGGAAATATTTGAAATACACTTTTTCAGGAAATGTAATAGGAAGTCTATTAGAAATGGCCAAGGATTTGACCAAGCACCATGGAGAGCACAGCTGAGTTTAGAAAACATGCATTTGGATGGCATTAAATAGCCTCACTTTAGCATTTGCAATCTAGAAATGGGGATGAGAAAGTGAATAAATGGGTCAGGATTTACCCATGCAAGGGGTTAATAGATGAAAGGACAGTGGATGGAGGACATGAATACCACCTGAACTTTAATGCCTGACTCTGAGATTGAGGCCAGGAAGAAAGGAAAGGGAGGCCAGAAAGGGAATTATAGTATTGGGTGGGGATCTAGACTCACTTAAAGGAAGACAGACTCAGAATTAAAGAATGGGAGAGGAAAAGAAAAGAGTACATGACCGAAGAAGGAATTTTTAGATGTAACAATCAATTTTTGAATTCATGCTTTTAAACCAGTCTATTATTATAAAAAGCTTAAATCACTCTGACACATTGACAGACATCTCTGTCAGGTCTCCAGATCTCTTCTCTCAGCTCTGTCCAGATGATGCTTCTTTTATCCTTTTCTGTTATGTTTTCCATATCTGTCTCTTGTTATTGACCATACATTCCTGTAGGCATTATCTTCCATCTTACTGAATCTCAAGTGCTTCTAACAAAAATTTATCCTTATTTCTGACACTTGTAATATTCAGTAAATTCATTTTTTGCTATTGTCTGTGTTTTAAAATGTTTACTATACGTCTAGTTTAACAATATCTAATCATAACATGGAATTTCAGAACTCTCTAGAATTTAACAAAGAAAATAATTAGTCATGCAAATTAAAGTTATGAGATTAGAACCTCTGTAATCAACATATTGGTATATACATGATTTATCATTCCATTTGAAATAACCTTTAAATCTTAGCTATTCAGATAAAGCTAACATATACATCAAAATTATATTTCTTGGGTTTTTTTTAGACTTAAAAAAGGTATGACCCAATGTAGTCAATGAATAAAATAAGCCTATTAGCCAACTTTGCCAGCGAGGCCAGTTCAGTATAAAACCAGTTATGACCAGTCAATTGTAACTGCCTGCATTTGGTCAGTTATAATGTTTAGATCTGAGGATGGAAGACAGCAGGATCCAGTGCTGCATTAACTAGGCTGATTGGTCTTCCACAGCCTACTAGCCATAAGAAAGAATAATAAAATAATGTTGCCACTTTTATTATTATTACTGTAAGAAAAATAATAACTACCATTTCTTGAGTACTTATGATAGCACAATCTGTTTTGTGTTACATAATTCACATAGATACATGTGATACATGTATCTCAGATATACATATAACTGCCCACTTTATAGATTAAAAAAAGAAACAAAAATTCTGAAGATCAATCTATCCTTAAAGGGGCCTTCTTCAAATCATAGTATATATTACAAATATGAAAGGTAAGCTGTGAGTGAAACTTTTAAATTTATTTTAAATGCTTTAATGCTTTAAAATGTAGCCTGTATCAAACTTTCAAGCATAATGTTTACTAATTAATAAGTAATTAAAAACAAGCAGTCTAAACTTTCCAGAAAGAATGACTGTTTCTTCTGGAAAGAATATAAGTGTTTCAGTTTTTCAAAAATACCATATATATTTCAAGAAAATAAAGTATCTATATTTGATATGTTGCCTTAACAACAAACAATCCATAGTATAACCATAGTACTATTATATCTTTTATAGTAGAATCCTCAAACCATTTTTGCAGTTACAAGACTTAAATTCATGGTTTTAAGATCATTTTATACAGCTGGCTTCCAAAAAAATAAGATAATATCCAGATTTTTCCTTTCTTCTCTTATTATTGAAAATGTGTGATAGTTTCCCTCTCCCATACAACAGTATTTTCACCAGCAACTTCCAGAAGAAAAAAAGAAAAGGTGAAGGGAGGTGGCAGAGAACTAGGGAGAAAATGTATTCTTATTACATAACTAAGTAAAGGAGAGCAGGAAGTGGTATATTCAACAAGAGAAGCATTTTCTCCTTAGTTAAATGACTTTTTCCATCACCCATCCAAAAAAGAAAAATGGTTTACCATTGAATGCCTATTGACCACATCTTCCTGTGTTGTTCATCCTCTTAAGGGATCATAAATTTCAGTTGTTTTCAGCTTTTCAACAGAAGATCAAGCATTTAGAAGTTAGGAAGGTTTTGTTTTAGAAAAAGAATCAAGCACAAGTGAACTGTGCTGATGTTTTTTGAGAACAATACCTTTATGCAATCCATTGACATGCCCAGTGCCATTAAAGATAGCTTTTGTGTAAGCATTTATATAGTCATTCTTAAATTGCTATTTGCATACATTCTGTTCTATGCTTCTTCAATATTATATGAACCCACAGTCCTCTGATTACTTACTCTTTGTTGATATTACAGTTGTGATGGAGGTGTTCAAATGTAATTATTCAGATGTAATAAGTAGGTAAAACAGTATGGGCATGAGCTATAAAGAAAACTGATTCTGGTAAATGTTGTAATTCTTTATTTTTGTTATGGTAACACATCTGACATGGATATTTCATTTTCTTAAAACAAATATTTTTGAAATTTGAAATATTTATATTGAGATAGTCATGTCTGTTTTTTACCATGATTAGACTGTTTATTCTTTAATTACCTGTAAATTAGTAACATCATGCATCTTAAGTTTAAGTCAGGCTAGTATTGTAGATTGTTAGAGCATCTAAAATCAATTTAAAAGCATTAATTCCCAGCCTACCTTTGATATTCTTTTTATAAAAGACCATTGTGACTCAAAGTGATTGAAAGCAGGTATTTATAAAATAACATGAGACTTTTAAGGGCAAGATAAATGCATATTATTAATCTTTAAAAGCTTCCAGAAAAAGGTTAATGAAACCAATTATTAAAATTTATGTATTAGGAAACAGTCCATCATAGTTATTTTATAAATATACTGCCTAGACCTTTAGCTAAGGACTACTAAGTATGAGTCACTTTTGTACTTTGATCTCATTAATAAGAACTTAATAATGATTGAAGCTCAGTCAATAAAGTTCTCAGTAGAGACTACCTTTAGTTAAGTTTCCTTTTCCCCTTGACTTCCAGCCTTTCCTGAGCTCTTCCCTCTATATAGTCTAATTTCAAATCTTATCCATTTTTGTTCTTTAATTATGTATTATTTGTCTGATAATTTAACTTGAGGACACTATATAAAAAACCAAGTTCAGTTCCTTTTTCATTCTAGGTAGTTAAATTGGGGAGAGACTCTTTTCTACTTTCTAAATCTAATTATTTTGAAGTTTTTATTTATTTATTTTTAATAATCTGTTAGGAGCTCTTCAATCTAAAGCCATGAAAAAAACAGTATTGCCTATTTTTAGCATTTTAAACCTGCATACTTAATTTTTATGTTTGTATTTGTCATCATCATTTCTTCCTCCAAATTGCTTTAGCATTTTTTTAAGCATTTCTATGAAATGTAGGTAAGAATGTTTTAGAAATTTTGCAAAAACATTGGCATAATTGTTATGAATTGGTGGTATTATAAGATCAGGTCATCTGTCCCTTGAGTTGATATTCTAGAAAAGTTATAGAGAAAAATGATTTAAAAAGTTAAGCAAAATATATAAAATATTCAGTTACAAATTATTCTACAGATTTTTCTTTTAGTTTTTTAATTTTATGAGTCACCTCAAAATCTAGTAATATCTTTATGATTGATTTTCAGTAAATGCAATATTGACATTTGTTTGGAGGAAATGAAGACTTGCTTATCTATATTTGGGCACTATTGGTACTAATATAAGAATTCACATATTGCTTTTTTTTTTTTTGCAGTTTTACTAAAGGGAGGAAAAAAAGAGGAAGAAAAACCATTTAGAGACTGTGCAGATGTATATCAAGCTGGTTTTAATAAAAGTGGAATCTACACTATTTATATTAATAATATGCCAGAACCCAAGAAGGTAAAACCAGAAGTGTTTGTTTATAAAATGTAAAGCAGAATCCTAGTTGAATTGCTGAATAATCAGATTGATTTGTGAGCTTGTTAAACCAAAAATATATATGCCTGAGCTCTTTTCTCCCAAAGATACTCTTGTTTCCTAGGTCCATAAAAGATGTAAACCCTATTGTACATATCTCCCCAACAACCTCACCTTCAATCCCTCTTTCACACAGTTTTTCTATCTAGTCTCTGCTCATTCGTGGGATGTCCCATTGCTCATAAATGCTTGCCTTGTACCGATTAGACTACATGTCAAAGTCACATGTGCTTCAAGCACATGGGGAAGAGTTATGAGCCATCTTCCAAAGTCCTAAGGACCCAGATGGCACTCATCATCTACAGGTCTAAATGCTATGGAGAGGGAGCCTGCAGCATGTAGTTATTTGCAGAATCACTGCTGCTATTAGGGTCAGAGAAACATATGCTATCTTAACTCATAATCTTGAAAGGATTTGCTTTTTTATATTTACCTAAAAGATGGGTTGGAGGAAGATTCATCAGTATGTTGACCAGGATCCAAAGTAAACTTTGAAGTAAGCAAAGTGTCTTCCTGCTCTCACATCTCTTTTATATACTGTTTCTCCCTTATTAAGTTATCCATCCATTCCTTCATTCAGTCCATATTAAGTGGATGTCATTCATTTGTTAGTGACTGGCTAGGGACACAATATAAAACAAATAGATCCCACTGTAGTGGTGAAGATAGACAGTTATGCAGATAATTGTAACATACTGTAGATAAGGTGTAGTATAGTGATAGAGACGGTCTGTTTGAAGCAGGTGGTATGGAGAGCCTTGAGCAGAGCCCTGCTCTTCAACATGTAAAAGCTTTAGCTCGATGCCCAAGGCCCCCCAGGGAAACTGCTTGCCCTGGTAGTGCTCCACCCTCAAAAAACAGAACAACTTTACTCCTCTCTGTCCCACCTAAATTTCCAGTTCCATGTCCCCAGTATTCTTGGAAGTATTGAAAGGCCTTCCCTAATTCCCACAAGCAACTTTGCATAACTTTGTCACTACCAGAGTGCCATAAGGCAAGAACTATGCTTTTTTGTCTTTCATTTCCTGGGACCCAACATAGTTTCTGGCACATGGTGATTCTCAATAAATATGTCCTCAAGTGAATGAATGAATAAACTATCTTCTGATGAGAATACCAACACTTCTATGTAGTATATAGTAAGTAATCCTAACTTAGTCTTTTTGATGGTTAGTCTCCTTTGATGGATGAGGGAAATGAATCTTGGAACCGGTTTGCCAGGTGTCAGGTAATTGTCAAGAGGAGAATCTGAACTCTACCAGCATCCTTTCTCTCCTGATTTCAATAGGATTAGTAGTTTAAATTAGCTCAAGGGCTTTTTTCCCATTTGCTGGGACAAAATTTTCTTCTAAAAAGAGGCCTTCTATGCTGTCCTCTAATGGGGGGAGTGGAGAGAAAGTACAGGGGAGAAAAAAGACAACAGGCACCGTTCCATACGTTGCTACCTAGGCCATCGACTGGAGAAGTTTTTGTTTTACTTGTCTTCTATTTTGGGCTTCTGTGAAGGATTTCACTGAATCAAGTGCTCTATGGCTTTAGGGAAAAAACAATCTGTGAGGTTGCAATGGCAAGTCTAGGGGTAAAGAGAAGAGGATAACTTATTGTGAGGAGAAGAATTTTGGATCCTTCAGATCATATGATATGAAGCATTCCTACTCTGCTTGCTGGCGTCTTAAAGTCATACTTAAACTTAAATTCAATTCATATGCACACAGATATATGTGTATACACCCACACACTCATATCCATACACGTAGAATGTGAAGTATCAAAAAATGTTCTGGAGGCAAGAGTGGAGCTAACATAAATACTCTATAATTTACCTATAGTACTGCCTAAGACCTGAAAGAACCCCTAAATTATTGTCAGTTCCACTATATATAACTTGACTATAAATATAGAAGTTAACTAAAAATATTTAGACTCCTTTTAGACTCCTAATGATTTATATGAATATAAAAATAAAATAATTTTTAAAGTCTTTAGATTAACATTCACACTTTTAGAATCTTTTTCACTACATTAGCAGAACTGCCACATGGCCTGGGATGGGGTCAGAGGGCAGTACAAATAAAGTTTTTATCATTCCATGAACCTTGATTCATGCATGATCACAACTAGTGTTTTGAACTATTCTAGTTCAAAACATTTTGAGATGCACAGGCTATTTTCAGAATACTAGAGCAGTGTTAGGGTGAGAGACAAATATCCTACCTTAACTTACAGTCTTGAATAAATTTTCTTCTCATGTTTACGTAAAAGAGTGGGTTGGAGGACCCAATTCACTAATTCAGTGGCTGGCTCTGGGATTGGTTTCATGAGGATAGCATGATTTAAACTTCTGCAAAATGCTGCATTTATATGTTATGGAGCTTCAGGCTTCTTCTTGAATAAATGAAAACTGAGCTTCAGGCTTCTTCTTGAATAAATGAAAACTAAACATATTAAATCCACAAATGTCAAATATGTCCTGGATTAAACTTCTAAGGTTTGGGCCTAGTAAAAAAAAGTAGCCTGAGCAGGTTAGCAGGAATAACAGTACAAGCCTGTAAGAGGCAAATTTTATCACTATAGAAACAGCTTCCATGGCTTTTCAGAGGGAAGATAGAGGAAGTTTACACATCATCTGGTCAGGACTATTATTAGATTTTAATTTTATTGGAAATAGTAGCAGAGCACAGTGAGGAGGGAAGACCACAGGAGAACCATGGATCCTCTCACAAGCAGTAATATTTTCTTATTATGAAGACTTTAGACTGATAAACCTGCACTTTTTCACAGTTAGCAAATTTTTAACTCCCCTACATTACTGAGAAAAAATACTGTATGAATTCTCCTAATGTAATTTAGAAACTGATTAACACAATAGTTCAAATGCATTTACAGTTTGCCAGGTCCTATCCTAAGCACTTCAGATATGTAAACTCATTTGTTTACTCTTCTCAATAACTGTGAGATAGGTGTTCCCATCATACCTGTTTTAGAAAAATAACTTGCCCAAATCACATAATAAATATTGAACACAGGCTTTGTAACAAGGGAATCAGGTCCAGGCTGTACCATCTTAAGAGACTGAGTACTTTAATTATATTAGTGATGATTGAAATTACACCATTCTTAATTTTTTAATATAAACCTATGTGACACAGAAAGAGTTTGAGAAAATTATATAAACGGATTCATGTTCTGACTGTAAGACACCCCACTCTCTTCTAACCTGTAATCTTTTTTTTTTCTATTTTAATGTAAATCATTAGTATTCTCTCAATCCTATAAAAAGAGCTTGGAAAATACATCCTTAGACTTTTACTCTTCCAAGTAAGTTGTGCTTTGTAGATATAAAGTTTGGTGCTACTCTTGGATAGGCTTAGCAAGGCCTTTGCTCATTGTAATGCATGCAGAAGTTCTAGTAACGATAAGGGAAGCTCCAAGAAAGCCTGTATAAACATAAAACAGAAAATCTAAATGTGTGATATGGGATGTGGACCAATCAAAAAATTGGGCTATTTAGGCAATTGACAAAAACTATTTAAAGAATTATCTTTTTTGGCAGAGTAAGAGTTGCAAGTGTACAGAATTGCTATACAGTTACTTTGACATCATTCCTTTCCAGGAATGTCGGTAAAAATTAGAAAAGTGTTGTCTTTTCAAATGTGATATGGTCATCAAAGGTGGTTTTCTAGGACCATTTAATTTTACAAGCAGATAGAAAATGAGAATTAGATATTTATATATATATTTTTTCCTTTTATATTATTAATAGCTATGGCTATTTCCCTCTCTGAATTCTCTTTAATGAATAGTAGTAGGAAATAGGATGTTTTCTTTCATTGCGTAAGTTTCTAAAACTGAATGCCCTATAGCCAGCTTAGTTTCATCAAAAAAAATTATTAAATCATATCTCTGTTATTGTAAAATATTAAAATTTTATTTTTTAATTCATAATTTCCCTAATTCTTGGAAAAGGGCCATAACAAATGTGTTAGGCCTTTCTTATTTAAAGTTATGGAAAAATTATTAACATCCACAAACCTAACTATTCCAAGTTGTATGGAACCTAAAAGCATAAGAACTATGTGAATCAAATTTCCCCTTTTATTTGGGTTTATGTCTCAATATTATGTTAAAAGGTATTTAATGCTTGAAAGTTTGACCTTGCCTGGGAAAGGAGCCAGCTCAATCTTTTCTTGGATAGAGTTAAGCCTAAGTCTTATGATCAGTAAATGCAACAGGCATAGTAAATGTAGCAGGGCCCTTTTCTACACGAAAACACAGCTAGATAGAAAGACCACACAAAACTGGCAGATGAACTTTTCAAATCCTTTTATGTCTCCAAGCTTTTGAAACCAACCACCTACTTTCTTGAACTTCCTTCATCTATTAAGCACAAGTTCTTTATTTTTCTTCTGACTAGAAATAACACAGCCTTTTTTTTTTTTTGCGAGAGTGAATCCAACTTCTTAAACAGATATAATAAAAAGCATGGTCAAAGATGAATGATGCCAATATTATTAGTAATAAGCTGATCATTATGATCATAATCATAAGGGCATTTTTTTGAACTACTACAGATTTTAGCTTAATGCATTCTATATTATCCATTATAAAATAAATAACAAATACATAATACTATATAAATAGTAAATTATATTTTATGCATAGAATATATAATGTGTAATATAAATATGTATTATCTATCTCATATGTAAAATACATCTAAAAGATAAGAGTAATGACAAAGCCTTTTTTGTGCCAAACACTACTCTAAAAACTTTGTATGCATTGACATAGTTACAAAAGATCTAAGAGGCAGAGCAAAGGTGGGATTTGAACACAGGTAACCTAGCAACTAAGTCCATGTCCCTAACCAATGTGACATTCAGCTCTACTGTGCCCATATTCCACAAATGGCAGCTATTATCATTGCTCTTGTTAGTAAGTCATAGTAAGAATTGTGGAGTATCTGTGCAACGTTTCAACTACTCTGAACCTCAGCTTCCAATGCAGTTGTCTGCCTGGGTAACTTCTACTTCCCCATGTAGTTCTGACTTTCTCTGGGTCTGTAGTTAAGAAGTGCTCTCAGCACATCTGAACATTTTCAAGTTACTAGATGCCTTTGTTTAAAAGGAAAGTTATCTTTTTCTAAAATTTGTGAGTGATTTTAAAACTTTAAGTGCACAGAATTTTAATAACTTAGACAATAGTACTAAAAAAACTGTAAAGACTAGTTTTACCTACACTGTATTTATAAATGTACTTATTCCTTTCCCTGAGTATGTAAGTGGACTTTATAGCTTTGCAAACACAGTTTTGCAAACTTTCAGGCAGTGTCCATTAATAAATAAAAATCTGGAAAAAAAAATTGTGGATTAACTGGTCAAGGCAGGGTAAAATTTAATGTTTTAATCAAAAAAATGTTTCCTTGACATTTTCACTTACTCTTACTTAAACTTCACCATTAAAGTTCCACCTTGGCCACTTGTCTAGAATCACCACCTATGCCCTCTTTAAACTATGCCATCTGGATTTTATTCTCATAGAAATTCTGCAGTCTGTCTCCTCAAGGTCACTAATGGCTCCTTCATTTTAAATTTAAGTGTGTGTTTTATTAATCTTTATTTGTCTTGATTTCTCTGGAATATTTGATTAAGTTGATCATTTTACCAATTCAAAATCTATCCGTTTTCACTGCATTCAGTTAATCAAGTTTTCCTATTTTGTTTTCTCTTCTTACATCTCTATTTACTCAACACATAGCCATTTAGTACCTGCTATGGGTTAGGCACTGCTCTAGGCACTAAGTACAGTGGCAAATAAAGTGAAGTATTTGCTACCTAGAGGTTATTGATATATTTTATCTCCATCAATTGTTCACCAAAGTCGATTCTTGGATTCTCCTCCCTCCCACACACACACATCTCTTTCTACTTTTTTCTTTACTTCTTTATATCATTCACCTTCATGCTATATCAACTACTGCATTCAAGCAGATTACTCCCAGTATAATTCTGAATTAGGTAGACAAGGGTTTCAAGTCCTGGATCCAGTATTTGTTATTAATAATAACCATTGGTAAGTTACTAAAATTTTCTAAACTTTGGTTTTTCCATTTTATCCATAAAATGGAGATGACAGTCATACTTCTATCATAGGGTTGTTGTGAGATAAATTAGAAAATGCATGTAAAGTATTACAATTATCTGGCACTTAATGAGCATACTATCGTTAATAGATATTCCTTTCTTATTCTCTTATCGATATTCTTATCCTTGGCTTGCCTCCAGTAGATCATCTATAACTGATCGATAAAGTCCTCCTTTTGGATGACTGTGTTACCTCAAACCCTATGTGTCCAACATGATCATTTTCTTTCCCATATATTAGCTTTTTTCCTTGAATTTCTCATTTGGGTCACTGTCTCTATCATTGTTCAGGTCACTAGAGTTGAAAAATATGGACTCATCTCCTTAACCCAACAGGAGCAATTACTATTAGACATTTTGAGGATATGATCCATATTTTATTCATAATAATGTCCCCAACATCAATGCCCAAAAAATGCATATCAAGTGAAAAATACTGAATTAGAATTAAAGAAGATGAATGAGTAGCTAGAAGTTACACTGAGGACAAAGAGCAAGTACAGTAGGGTTAAGAGAGTAGTAGAGGGATGGGGAGGGGAATTTCAAATTTATAATCTTGGAGGTGAGTCAATTCCTAGTAGTGATGAAGACATACTGATGGGTGGCTGTTGTAAAATTCCAAGGAAAGCCGTCAGGAGAGCAGTTTGCCTATTCCATATGCTCACAAATAGGCATGGATCTCTTAGTTTGAGGAAGTACACGGACAATTTGTCCTTTGGATGACAGTTCTTCCCCTTGTTTTCATACCCTTTAGCCATTTATGCTCCAAATTCAATGGCTCAAAAAAAACGCTTGAATATTTACCTTTAATCGGAGCTTAGTCTATGCCCACACAGCCTGTCTGCTGCTCTTGCATCATATTTACACCCTCAGCCAGCCTCCAAAAGCTTTAGTACTTAATTGCTGAGGGAATGGTGTTCCCATAGTTGGGCCCTTGAATAATCAAACTGCCACATTCATGCTACATCAATTATAGTGATTGCTCTCTAAAGATAATCCCATTACAGATATGTTTCTCTCCTTGGGTGGACTCTGGGGGAAATGAATCAATTTCTAAATAAATGCTATTGTATTTGGAATAATTGAAATAAGCATAAGTCTTTGAAAGATTTGGATAACTTTTCCATATGGGAAAAAATGCTTGTTGCAGTCAGAAGGAATACAGTATGTCATGTTCTCTTATTGCTCATGACAAAAATTCAGGCAAATACTGTGTTCTCCATAAGCTGAGGACCAAATTTTGCCTCTAATGTAATACTGCACTATCAAGAATGATTATTGTAGCATGTCAGTGTATGCAATGAAATACATAATGGCTAAGTATATGTGACTTTTAAAAATTATTTTTACCGAAACTTTCATTATTATTATATTTCCATTTCAATTAACAATTGATTTAGTATTTCTCTATCTTAGCTTTGGAAATAAAGTAATCTGTAATTTTGAAAACTTGAGTAGCATTTTAAAAAATTGAACACACACAAGTGCCTGTTACCACTTAAGACAAAGATTTTGTTTTTCATTTTTTTATAGTCTGAGACTGAGACAACTTTCAACTGATAGGTTTAAATTTTTATGAATAATTCATGCACATTTGATGGAATTTAATTAGAAACAACTCAAATATAAGAATAACCAATAAAATTAAATGTCTACATTAACATTTCTCAACATAGTAATTTTTATTCTTTTTATCTATAGGTCTGTCCACCCTCTTCCTATTATGAAACATAACTGATACATGTTTATTTAAAGCAGACATAATTTTCACTTGACTGTATTTTCCCTTTGTCAGGTATTTTGCAATATGGACCTTAATGGGGGAGGTTGGACTGTAGTACAACATCGTGAAGATGGAAGTTTAGATTTCCAAAGAGGTTGGAAAGAATATAAAATGGTAAGATGGAAGAATTTATGTGGTTTTTGATGTTTTATCATGAGGTTATCTTCACCACACTATGATAAACCTTTGTATATTTATGTTTTTTTCAGTTTTAAAATGAAGATGATACATTAGTCACATTATTTCCATTAAGCACAAAACACTCATGAATCATTTTCAGTAAATGATTTCCATATGTGCATCAGAAAGAAAATTATATTATTGAAATTATTTGTTGAGTTGTTATATATTGTCTGGATTTGTTCTTGGTTGGATGAAGGTGGGGGAAGCTACAGCTCAGTCCAGGCTGGGCACATGAGCCAGCACAAAGGAGGTGTGCAGGGCTGCAGGTCAGAGAGCAGGACAGGTACTACCAGCGGCCTCACTCACGGGCTGGCAAGATGTTGCTGGCTGTTGACTGAGAGCTCCTCCCTCTGGCTGTGTTGGGCTTGCCCCAGTACCTTGATACATGGTCATCAGACTTATGTGTGTGACAGTTGGCACCTCTAAAGCACAAAAATAGAAGCTTCCAGGTTTTTTAAGGTTTATGAGACCCAGAAATCATATGGTGTCGCTTCCACTGCATTCTTTTGGTTAATGTTGATGACAGGGCCAGTCTAGATTCAAGGTAGGAGGAGTACACAGAGGTATGAACTGTGAGGCATAGCTTATTGGGGTCTCCAAAATAACAGCCTACATCATCACCATCACCATAGCTAACTTTTTCAGTGCTTAATATGTGCCAGTCCTACACATACGTTCTTACATATTTTTTATATTAAAACTATTAGATAATACTGTCTCCATTATAAGAGGAAAATGAGCAAGTTTGGGGATCAACTTTCCCAAGATAATATAGTAGTTGGTTGAAATAATACGTAATCCAATAATCACAGAGTTAATGCCTACAATATTAACTATTAAAATCTGCTGACAGAATGTCAGAGCACAATAATGAAAGAGTATTTCTACTTTTGAGCTAATTCTCATCTTTTATATGTAAATTTTCTGATTAATTCTTCTTGACAATTTTTGACAAATTTCCCTTTCAAAAGGTAATGAAAAGGTGAAGAGAAATGTTGTACTAGCCTAACTTCTGTCTTGATATTCTTGTAGAAAATGTTTAAAAACTGTGGTTGATTCACATCACAATTTATACATTAGTTAGGTTCATAGTTGGTCAAACAACAGTAAACAAAGAATTTTAATAAATGTTGGGAGGTCTCTAGTGGTATCCTTGTGTCTACAATGTTTTTATCAGATGCACAGTTGAACATTGTGAAAGTAGGTTAATGAAGTTTGGAGTTACAAAGTTGGAACCTTGCTGTCTTAATAAATCATAAACTCAAGGTTGAAAGGTAGGCTAAAGGCAACAAGTAGAATTCTACATAGGTAAATGTAATCTTTCACCTAGACCAAAAATATATAAAATGAACTCTGAGAATATAGAGTAAAGGTGACAAATTAGCTTAAGAAGCTTGTATTTGAAAGATGGAGCGATTCACTTGGCTATAAGCTCATTTTTGGTTGTTGGCTACTAAAAACAAAGATTAATGTATTAACTCTACATTCATGGTTTTTAGTCGCAAAAAATGCCGAACTCACTGGTGTCTGCAGTGTTCTGGTTATATCAAGAATATGCTTTCTGCTCTGGGCTTTCCAAGAGGTGAACTTATCCTAGTGGGTTCAAGCAGGATGGGAGAAATCTGGAAGCCACATCTAGAGCAGGTGAATAGTTGGGGCTCTAAACTAGAAAAAAAAAAAGAAGGCATAAACCTGTCTAGCTGTTTAATTGACTGGATGGTGGTATGTGGTACTAGATAGAGCCTGTTCCTCAAAGCGTGAACCAGAGACCAGCAGCACTGGCATTGTGTGGGAGCTTATTAGGAATGCAGAATCTCAAGCTGTACCCCAAACCTCCTGAAGGAGAATCTGCATTTTATCACTGCTTTAAGGAGGGAGGTTCTACATGAATGGAGGAACATTCCAAAGAGGCAGAATTTGACAAAGTAAGAAAAAAACTCTCTAATGATTATTTCCAACATGAATGGACTGCCTACTAAGTGGTTGAGGATCCCTCTTCAGTGGAAATACCCCAGTAGAAGATAATCGCCATCTTTCAGGATTGTTATACAGAAGAGGAATGTTGGTTCAAATCTAAGTTTTGCCTGTGTGATTCTAAGAACATATTGGGGAAAAAATGTTATTTAAGTTCTTAAAAGACGACTTTGCATTATGTCTATATTCGAGTCTTCACTCTGCCATTTACAAGCAGAGTGATTTTTGGCAGATCATTTATGCCTTAACTTCTCACTTAAAAGGGCACATCAACAGTGATAATACCTCACTTGCCTTGCAGGGATGTTGTGAGGATTAGGCATAAATAAAGCGCTTGGCACACTGAATTTTCAGTAAACAGTAGCTATTATTATCCAAGATTAAAACATCAAAGACTGCAATTTTTTTACTTAACTCTGCCAAAAATATTTTGTGGACTACCTAACTAAACTCATGATTATTTTCACCAGTAAAATGGAATGTGAAGAAGTCACTGAGAGTCAAACTGTAGATAATAGGTTCAGGCAAATCTGAAATATATTATTATTAATAATAATAATAGAAAAATGAGTATAAAGTTGTCATCATGGTGACTTTCCAAAATGGCGAATCATTGCTGCCTTGGCAAACTAGGAAAGTTAAGTAAGAGAGACTGACATAAGAAGTATGGCATTGATTCAGGTCTTATAATTATCTATTAAATATATATGTATCTTAAGCAATTTTTTTATTATTGGAATATGACTGAATTATTCTTTAATCATACTTTTGTGAAGTTTACCCCTCCCTTTTTCAAATAGAAAATACTATCATGTTTTATTCAAACTAAAGCAATTTATCGGTAGAGTGACAATTCTTCATGGTCAGAAAATGAGATAAGCTCCAAAATTTTTAAACATTTTGGCAAAAATGAGTCTGATGACTTTTTTGTTATAATTAAAAGAATTCATCATATATTACAACTTGGTTAACTTTTATCAACACACATGGTAGAAAATGTTTCAGTTGTTTCCTCCAGAGCTTTTCTTTGACCTAAAGATAAAATAACATGACTCCACAGAGAATGATGTAGACACCTTATGCCAGTTCTTCTTCAGTCACACCCACTTCTACTCCCTCTAGCACACTGGCTGCTGGGGTGTATACCCTTTGTGAAAACTTGTTGGTATGCCCCAATTTCTCCTCAGTCTTCACTATCTGCTATTTATGTACTAAGACACTTATACTTCTTTTTCAGGCACTGAGTGTAGAAGTAAAGCTTCATCCCTCCCTCCTTTCTCCTTGCCTTCACACTAGATCATATCTATGGGCTGCCTCTTGCCTCATAAGGTTGCCAGAGCAATGTGTTAAAATTATTAACCATGAAATTACAAATGTATATCATATAATTATTAATTATAAACCTCTCTCAGTGTGGAAGATTTACAATTTATTTGATTCTTAACAGTGGCTTTAAGCCTACTTTTACCTGAGCTTTGTTTTCACTTAACCTTACTTGTGAGGAGATTCAGCAAAATCTGGTTTATGGATTTGTAAAGATGTTTGCTGAAGGGAAGTCTGGAGTGGGTCTTTTTAATGAGGCACTTAGGAAACTTTATTAACTCCTTCAAACCATGAGGATAACATTTAATGGCCTCCAGCAATAACACTTATCAGCAATACTTTTGCATACAAAACCCATCAAGCTAGGAGTTCCAAATAGTACTCTAGTGGCCTAGCTTTATGGAAGGTAGTGACTAATGCTCTGGAGACAACCTGGCTTTGTACTGAAAATAATTACCCCCATAAACAACTTCCTATTGACACAAATATTTCATTTGGAGCATCATACCTTATGGGAGTTCTTTGTTTCTGGAAAGAAATTGAGTGCACATTTTCAGCTGCATTTTGACATGTTCACATTAAAAAGAGAAAAATATATAAGAAATTTAAAACATTGAAATAATACATTCTTTTGATCTTTTTGGGCTGAGTGTCTCAGTAGTTAGGGGAGATACACAACTGAATTATGTATTAAAGCACCTTTAGAAAACCATAACTCAGTCATCTGCCTTCTTGATCTATTTTCTTTAATCATTTATATGAAAAGAGATGCAACCCACGGAATGCATGGGCTGTGTCTGGTTTCAGTTCTGTTTCAGGCATGAAAAGTCAACACTTTCTGTGAGCATTATTAGACAAAACAATGTGTCAGAGACAATTATTTTATTAACTTGGAAAAATAAAAACTGAAACTGAACATTTCTTCAGATTTTGGCAAACCTAATAAATATTGGTCTTTATGTGCATTTCCTTTTTAGCAAAATGTGGTTTCTCAGGCCAATTCTAAGTCATTCTAAGTCTATCCCCATGATGTGGGATAGCTACTCTGAGAGCAAGCATGTGTTAACCAGATCAAGTATCTTACTGTAACACAGGGAAGAAGCAGGGATAAAAACTTCATCATCTTATTGAGCTCCATATTAGGTGGCAAGTTTTGATTATGCATTATGGGGCTGTCTTTGAAAAAAAAAATCACATTCATGTCTGAAATACAGAGATGGCCAGTGCAGAAATTCCAGTGTCTGTTTTACCTTTTATTAGAGAGCTAAAGGAGAAATAAAATGGATTAACAATCTGTCTGAATTATGGTATCAAAAGCATTCATGTAATTGTGATTAAAGTAACTAAACACTACTTTTCATGAAAGGATATAGCATAGCATCCTTGAATTTTATTTATAAAGAAATTCCATTTTTACTGCTATTGTTTATTCATTCAATAAGGACTTGCTGCTTTTTCAGCATCAAGACTGAATTTTGTACAAGCTTTTATTTTTATACACATTGCAGGCTATTTGGATAAAATCTACACCTATGGTAAGCTGTTGTGTGTGCAATAATGGGTAAACCTATTTTTTCTGCATTGGCCATCTCTGTATTTCAGACATGAATATGATTTTTTTTTTCAAAGACAGCCCCATAATGCATAATCAAAACTTGCCACCTAATATGGAGCTCAAAAGACAATGAAGTTTATTCCCGCCTCTTCCCTGTGTTACAGTAAGATACTTGATCTGGTTAACACATTCTTGCTCTCAGAGTAGCTATCCCACATCATCATTATTTGATTCTCCACCTTTGGTACATGACAGCCTCACTTGTGGGACCTTTCAAATGTACATATCTTTAAACCCCCCAGATATACTGAGGCAGAATCTCAATGTGGGAGCCAAGTCATCTGTATTTGTAAAAAGCACCACAGCTGTTTCGGATATTCACTGCCAGTTGAAAGTAACTGTCAAAACTATCAATATATTATCATGGGTTTAAGATCTCAAAAATTACCTCTTTTGCAGATCTTAAAACTTATGAGATGTAAAGAGAAAAGGATTAAAAGAAATAGGACCAAGGGAAAGTTTAAGGAGACAGACATTAAGAAACAGAAGTGAGAATAAGAAAGTAGTCCACACTTTCATTTATGTCATGATATGGCCCCAATAGTTTAGCAACCAGCTGGTTTTCATTTCTTATTTGGTAATTATATCTTGGATTAAAATGACAATACGCATTTGCATAAACCAACACTCACTCCAAAACTACTAGATCTAATATCTGAATTCAGCAAAGTTGCGGGATACAAAATTAATATGCAGAAATCTGTGGCATTCCTATACACTAACAATGAACTAGCAGAGAGAGAAATCAGGAAAACAATTCCATTCACAGTTGCATCAAAAAGAATAAAATACCTAGGAATAAACCTAACCAAGGAAATTAAAGACCTATACTCTGAAAACTACAAGACACTCATGAGAGAAATTAAAGAAGATACCAATAAATGGAAACACATCCTGTGCTCATGGATAGCAAGAAATACTATTGTCAAAATGGCCATCCTGCCTAAAGCAATCTACAGATTCAATGCAATTCCTATCAAAATACTAACAGCATTCTTCAACGAACTAGAGAAAATCGTTCTAAAATTCATATGGGACAACAAAAGACCCTGAATAGCCAAAGCAATCCCGAGAAGGAAAAATAAAGCTGGGGGGATTATGCTCCCCAACTTCAAGCTCTACTACAAAGCCACAATAATCAAGACAATTTGATACTGGCACAAGAACAGACCCATGGACCAATGGAACAGACTAGAGAGCCCTGATATAAACCCAACCATATATGGTCAATTAATATATGATAAAGGAGCCATGGACATACAATGGGGAAATGACAGCCTCTTCACAGCAGGTGTTGGCAAAACTGGACAGTTACATGCAAGAGAATGAAACTAGATTATTGTTTAACCCCATACACAAAAGTAAACTCGAAATGGATCAAGGACATGAATGTAAGTCCTGAAACCATAAAACTCTTAGAAGACAACACAGGCAAAAATCTCCTGAATATAAGCATGAGCAACTTCTTCCTGAACGCATCTCCTCAAGCAAGGGAAACAAAAGCAAAAATGAACTCATGGGACTACATCAAACTAAAAAGTTTCTGTATGGCAAAGGACACCATCAACAGAACAAAAATGCATCCTACAGTATGGAAGAATATATTTGTAAATGACATAACCAACAAGGGGTTAACATCCAAAATATATAAAGAACTTACATGCCTCAATACCCAAAAAGCAAATAACCCAATTAAAAAATGGGCAGAGGATATGAAGAGACGGTTTTCCAAAGAAGAAATTCAGATGGCCAACAGACACATGAAAAGATGCTCCACATCACAAATCATCAGGGAAATGCAAATTAAAACCACAATGAGATATCACCTCACACCAGTAAGGCCAGCATCCAAAAGACTAAGAACAGCAAATGCTGGTAAGGATGCGGAGAAAGGGGAACCCTCCTACACTGCTGGTGGGAATGTAAGCTAGTTCAACCATTGTGGAAAGCAATATGGAGGTTCCTCAAAAAACTAAAAATAGGAATACCATTTGACCCAGGAATCCCACTCCTTGGAATTTACCCAAAGAATGCAACTTCTCAGATTCAAAAAGACATATGCACCCCTGTGTTTATCGCAGCACTTTTTACAATAGCCAAGATATGGAAGCAACCTAAGTGTCCATCAGTAGATGAATGGATAAAAAAGAGGTGGTACATATACACAAGGGAATACTATTCAGCCATAAGAAAGAAACAAATCCTACCATTTGCAACAACATGGATGGAGCTGGAGGATATTATGCTCAGTGAAATAAGCCAGGTGGAGAAAGGCAAGTGCCAAATGATTTCCCTCATTTCTGGAATATAACAATGAAGCAAAACTGAAGGAACAAAACAGAAGCCGACTCAGAGACTCCAAGAAGGAACTAGTTGTTATCAAAGGGGAGAGGTGTGGGAGAGCGGGTTGGGAGGGTGGGGGAAGGGGATTAAGGGGTATTATGTTTAGTACACATGGTGTGGGGGATCAAGGGGAAAACAGTGTAGCACAGAGAAGGCAAATAGTGAATCTGTGGCATCTTAGTACACTGATGGACAGTGACTGCATTGGGGTATGGGTGGGGACTTGATAATATGGGTAAATGTAGTATCCACATTGTTTTTCACGTGAAACCTTCATAAGAGTGTATATCAACAATACCTTAATGAAAAAAATAATAAATAAATAAATAAAAATTAACCAACACTTAAGGTATATTAGTTCCTAGCATCTGAAAACCTTTTAAGTAATTGTCTCAGTATCCCCTTATTAATTTTCAGGCTAAGACAAGATCTTGGATTATGTTTGTTTCCTTGTAGAAAGGCACCTGCTTATCTTCAGGTAGCTCACAGAATCATGGGAGACAGGCAGGTAAAAAGAAAATTACTGTGTATTGTGATATATTCTCTAATTATAGTAGCAGCTAGATTTTTGTTAAGTGCTTCTTATGTATCAGCACTGAGCTAAACACTTTAGGTATGTTATTTCTTTCTCACAACACTATATTTAGAAATGACATTTTTCATCCCTGCTTTGCAGATAAGGAAACTGAGGCTCAGAAGTAATGTTGGAGGTTCCACAACAAATGTGTGGCAGAACAGGGATTCAAATTGGAGTGGAGATAGGAAGTAGAAGTTACTTGATCAAAGCCAAGTCTTCATTCCTGGGTATCAGATTCATGATCTGCCTGATAAACTATCCAGTAGGCAGTTGCTAATGTAGGAACTCATTTCCCTTTTTTTTCTCTCATTTTTTCTCTTTCTGATGAAACACTTGTTTCTGCATCACTGAACTTAGCTGTTAGAAAGTTTCCTCCCTACACTAGCGAAGAACTATTTTGATTCATTGTAGCCAAACCTTTTGTTCCCACAAGAAAGCATGTTTAGATGGTGGTTTTCAGGAAGGTGCATGAAATGAGTTTTCTTTTCTAAAAGCAAACTTTATTGCTTTCTTTTCACTTCTTCCTCCATTTTCAATCAGGAAAAACAAACTGTTTAGGAGGGATTTTAATCTCACTTGAGGCACACCCTGCCTGCCAAGATGGGGATGGTGACTCTTATATGCTCATCCATGTCTGAGGCTCACTGGAGATCACTGCACTTTTCCCTAGAGAAGGTAGAGAGTTTTATCCATGTAACACTTTCAGGAGCTTGGAAGTGACCTGAAACTTAGCACTTCATTTTTCTCAGCCTCCTTATTCACGTTTAGTATAATTGCGGTATCCCTTCTAACTGACTGCACAGAAGGGGAAATCAAGTGGCCAGAGGGAAAGTTTGACACATCTGAGCTGAGAAGAAATGCAAGAAAAATCCTAGCAGTTATCTTTTTCTTTTCAGTGGCTGCTGCAACTGAGACTGTGCTAATGCTTTGACTTTCAGTTCTTTGTAACTTTCTGTTTTGCTTATTCATTAGAGAAGGTAAACTTCTTCTCCCTGGTATGTAGCACCAGCTGCCATGAGATGTATAAAATTCTTAGTACATCCTAAATTGCTCTAATATTTCCTGTCACCATGGAATTTTTGCAAAGTGTGACTTGAGCATCTTAGGAACAGAGAAACAAGGAGCCCCTGGAATACTGACTTCAGTGGGTCCCGTATCTTTGTTCTGAGCAGCAAAGGGAGCATATATCCAGTGCAGTCTGGAGGAAGGGTGTTCAGTTAATCAAAAACTAAATTAAGTTAGGGAATAACTTAAAAAGTGTACCTACATATACGAATGTGTTTCATTTTAATGTTAAATATAAAACTATACATTCATTACCCATTTTTTACAATGTAGGGCTGAAGCTTGGAATTCTGTGTCAGTGGTTCTTTGATAAAACTTTCCCATAATGAAATGCATCAAATTTCTATCTTCTGTTTTTTCACTACAGCAAGTAAGACACATGCAAAGCAATGTAAGTTAAAAACCTTCTATTTTATTGTTTTTGCAGTCTTTCAGAGTTGTTGCAACAGCACATAATTGAAAAGCCTTTTTTTTGGTGGTGATTTTTGCTTTTATTGAGCAAACCTAAATATTTAAATTAGATTTTATAAAACAAAACACCGCCTTTCCCCACTGATATTCAACTTATTTACATAACATTATAAATCTCATCACTACAACAACAGAACTGCATGAACAGGTTTGGAACCAAACACAACTGCTGAGAGAGTCAGCAGGCAGAGTGCACAAATGTATTTAACGCTTTTAGTATACTCTGGGCATCAGTGTATTTTAAAGAAGGAATGAAGAACACTAATTCATGTGTTAAGTTGGTTAAAAGAGAAAGCAATTAAGAATACTTCTACTATAGTTACAATTCTATAAAGTTGATACACATTAAATTTGAAAGGAATCAGAGGTTTTCCAAACTCTATCTTCTGTGTTCAGAAAATAAAGATTGCTGTGATTATTTTAGTATTTCCCTCATACTTAAGACAGACAAAGTAAAACCTTGTTAACGAATACCTCAATCAGAATCTGTTTCTTTCCAAAACACAATAGTATATCCTGTGATTATAAGAGGTGTGTCTTCCAAATATTAGTATGGATAAGGCAAACAGGGAGCTTGTTCAAATGCAGATTCATGGACCGGCTGTCAGATATTGTAATTCAGTGTAGATGCAGGATTTTTTTTCAGCCAAAGCTCCAGTAATTATGATTTTAAGAAAAACTTTGTTTAAAGAACTTTAAGAAATGCTTCCCTGACACTCAACCGAAGTACCTACAACAAGAATTGTGTTTTAAGGTTACTTTTCTAAATGTCATTGCATAGTACTATTGTATTTTGTTTACTTCCTTTCTCCCTTCTTTTATTCATTTTTCTTTGAACTTCAATAAAACATATGGAATGCCCAGTGTATGTCAACATTCCACTTGTCTTTGAGAATTCACAAATATAACACAGCACTGTCCTCAAGGATCTCACAGCCTGGTCAGTAAGGCAAACATTAGATCACGAATTGTACTGAACTTCAGATATTACCAGGCAATACTTTCTGAGGCATATGTGGATACCCAGAATCTAGAATGCCAGCAGGTTCTTAGGATTCTTTATTTTCCTTTCACTAACATCACTACCATTAAAAGTTGGCTTTCTTTTGGGGGCCACTTTTTTTTTCCTACAAAGAAACTATTCTGAACACTTAACCATGACTGGAATATCCCTAAAGAGAATAAGAGCCATATTAAGACTGAGGTGCAGAGCAGCCAGCTAGGTTCACTCACAAGCTCTTACACATGAGCCTCTTGCCTCAAAATCCAAATCCGTGCCAGTGAAGCATTTAAATAATTAAAGTCCTTGATTCACATTAATTTGCTTATTAATATTTAAAAATGAGAACATTAGAGCTAAAGAAATCAAGGGTCTGGTAATCTAAGTTATTGTCTGAACATGACTCCTAAATAATAATAACAAAAATGATAATAGCATTGTTAAATAACTTTTCTGATACCACCCTGATAATAGTAATTGAAAAATGTTTAAATTATGTTCAAAATATTCTGCTAACTGGTATTTTAGAAACATTTTCAAAAGCAAGCTGTGATTGAGAAGGGTTTACTGGTTAAACTCATTAACCAGATTCATTTAATCCAACATCTCATCTACACGGATTTGAGTATCAGATTTTACTATAATAAGAATTAGACATAAACCTCAAGGGATGGAAACATAAGAAAAAAGTACTGAGTTGGTAACTGGAAAAAGTGTAAAATATTGAAAGATATCTTTACTTTTAAAGAATATTTTATTATTATTTAGAACATAGTTAAATACTGAGCAAAAGAGGTTCTCTCTGAAATAACAACTGCTTCTTTACCTTCTTTCTCAGGGTTTTGGAAATCCCTCTGGTGAATATTGGCTGGGGAATGAGTTTATTTTTGCCATAACCAGTCAGAGGCAGTACACATTAAGAATTGAATTAATGGACTGGGAAGGCAACCGAGCCTATTCACAATATGACAGATTCCACATAGGAAATGAAAAACAAAATTACAGGTAAGTCTTCCTTCTGTGTAGTGCCTGACTACTATGGGCCTAGTCACTTAATAGTTTTAGTGGAAAACTGTGAAAAAAAGCAATGATGAAAGTCATCTTTCGAAATGAAAAATCAGGTTGTTTGTCTAACCTATGGCACAGAGAGACAAAAACTCCTGTAGAGTACTTAAAAGCTTTAAATTTCAATTTTCACAGACTGTCCTGATAGTTAGCTCAAATTCTAGAGGTTGTGGATTTAAGCCAAGCATATTATTATTGTTATTTGTATTGTTATTGTTGTGAAGGGGCAGTGAATTTATACATATGAAACTGATGACAGAATTCACTCAAATTTAGTGGCTTGAAATAAATACTTCTATCAAAAGATTTTGCCTTTATTATTATTTACCTTTCTTTTTTTATTTTATTTTTTTTATATAATTTATTTTGGTATCATTAATCTACAATTACATGTGCAATATTATGGTTATTAAACTACCCCCTTTATCAGGTGCCCCCCACCAACCCCATTACAGTCACTGTCCATCAGCATAGTGAGATGCTATAGAATCACTACTTGTCTTCTCTGAGTTGTACAGCCCTCCCCGTGCCCCCCAACATTACGCCTGCTAATCGTAATGCCCCTTTTTCCCTCTTATCCCTCCCTTCCCACCCATCTTCCCCAGTCCCTTTCCCTTTGGTAACTATTAGTCCATTCTTGGGTTCTGTGAGTCTGCTGCTGTTTTGTTCCTTCAGTTTTTTTTTTTCTTTGCTCTTATACTCCACATATGAGTGAAATCATTTGATATTATTTACTTTTCTTAAATTATTTTTTTCACATCATTTTGAAAGTGACAAAAGAGCAAAATACTCTGTTTTTAAATGATTTACATAAAGAATAAGGTGAGGCATAATTTATAATGTTTCAGTAAATAATATAAAGGGAAAAAATAAATCCAAATAATGAATCATTATAGATATAAAAATAGACAAATGAGCAAGTAATGCTGTGTGATAAATTTATTCCACACACCCTTATTGAGTTATTTCTGTGTTGCAGGAACTCTACTAGGTATTGGAAGTTTTGCAGTCAGTGGCAAGATCTCTAGTTTCCCAGACCTCACAGTCCAGCTTTGTTACTAACTAGGTCACTAAGCAACTGGCTGGTATCCCTTAAAGGAATCTACTTCAGTTACTTTTATATTACTGCTCACTAATATAAGACTTGGCATATAGCAGGTCCTTAATAATTTTGTGTAACTCAGTTTCATAATCAGTATATTAGACTTGCAAAATGTTTTTTAACTAAATATTGTGGCTACTCTACATTGGCCATAGAAACACGATTGTGTACATTAAAGATCTGGTACATTGCTTCAAGCAAAATGCATTGACAGCAGTCAGAGCCTTCTGCTTTTTTTCAACCTGTGTGGCCATCTCCTCAAAGTTTTAACTGTTTCTGCTGCTAATTTTTCTTTTCAGAGCATACCATTCTTAAGGAGTTTGAATGTAGAAACTTTTCATGAACACAACTCATTTTATTTTAAAGAATTATGTATGGGATTGGATTCTTGGCAACATAATAATCATTTTCTTAACAAACAGTGATGATATCATTACACCAGAGGATGAGAAATGGATCTAAAGAGTTGACAGTCTTATGGCAGGGATTGAGGGTGTACATAATGACAACTCAAGAAACCAAAGAAGAGACATTTATAAAATGCAATGGACTGTAAGAAGAAATGGTTCCAAGGAGATCAATATTTCCAGAGTTTTGTAACCAGAAAAACCTCTGTAAAACATCAGGGGTACTCTTATGTAAATGTTTTGACCTGAAACTTGAAACTATGGAACTTGGCTAATGTCAAGATTGCCTGTCAATAGGATAGCAAATAATTAGTCAAGTCTTTTTCTAGACTCCAGAAGAATTTGTTTTGGTTCCCTTCCAGAGTGTCTCTCAGGTCTCCATAGATAGGGTTTTGTGTGTGTGTGTGTGTGTGTGTGTGTGTGTGTGTGTGTGTATGCACTCCAGTGTACGCATGCATGCTTGCGAGGCTGGGATGGTATCAAGGAGACAGAGTGATGAGGCAGGTTTAGGAGGATTGTCAGCATCTAACGTAGGCTTCAGGGTGCATGGTATGAATATCATTCTGGCATCTGCATGAAGGAGGAGCCCTTACCTCATCTTAGAAGGCCCCACTGTCCTTGTTGAGCATTTCTCATTCCTTCAACATCTGTGTGATTCTGATCTCCACTCACATGATACAGCTATATGATCAAAAAGTATATACCCCAGCAAGAGTGAGGCTTACCTTTGAGATACCCATTTTTCTTTCTTGAGAGAATTGTGAGCCTTGAGAATCAGAATTATAAATTCAGAAGGGATTAATAGTTTAATTGAGAACATATGGCTCTAAGGAAAAGGAAGCTGAGGCCCAGAGGAATGCAATTTTTTCCAAGGAAGACGTTTCATTCCTAATTACGGGTTATAACATTCCTAAATATGGGATGTTTAACTCCTATCTAGTTTGGTGTGGCTTCCACCCTGTAATGCTGATGTGATAAAGCTGGTGACTCTGACCCTCTCCCCTGCCAGGACCCAGCAGAAAATAAGTCTGTAATCATCACCTTCTCATGCAATTAAGCATTAAGAGTCATGTTGGCATCAAAAGGGAAATTAAAACTCATTAAAACATAATGCCTGTTAAAGTGAAAGCTTAGTTAAAATAGCACACTATAAAATGGTGTTATTCACACTTTAAAAGAAAATCAAACAATCTTGAAAAGGGAAGCTACACCCTTGGGACTTTCCCCTAACCTATATCATCATTCACTCATGTTCCATACTGATTCTCCAAGCCCAGTAATGCCAACTGTGGCCTGAAGGTAGAACTCTTAAACTTGCTTCTGTTTGCTTTTCCTGCCCTCATTTCTCTTCCTTTTGAATTAGGATGCCTTGTGAAAAATTTAACATATTAATACCAACATTTGTATTTTATAATTTATGAAATGATTTTTAACACTTTAATCACTTGATCCTCATGGTGAAATAAATTTCAACTAAAGTCAAAATGATGAAATTCATGCTAGGTTTTGTTTTATATTTTTTAATTTTCCTATATTTTTTCTTCTTTCAAACTAAATTCAGAAGTTTTTTTTAAAGAGTGTTCTTTTTAAAAAGTATTCTAACATAACAGAAATTATGTTTGGAAACTCATGTAATAGCCATGGTCATAGTTTATAAACCTAATTTAAAAACTCTTTCTCATGCTGAGACACATATTGATAAAAGTAAGTGCTATTAATGGATAGATGAGCTTACAAATACATGTCTTACAAATATAAGACTTATATTTTCCTTTTATCCTCTAAGGAATCTCCAAATGGTTTTCTCAGATAGAAAATAAAATCTATAGAACCCAGGAGACTATAAAAAAGAAAAAAACAATAATCAAAGTATCATGATAAACACATCATATGACATAGCACACAATGTGAAGTTATTGAATCCTTTCTCTAGAGAGGTAGTGGTATTCGGATCTTCCTCATCTAATACCGGAACTATTATACAGCCTTCCTGCCTCCAGTCTTGCTGCTCCCCAGCACATCTCCCACACTGCTGTGGGGATGGTTTTTCTAAAAGACAATCTGACTTGGCCTCTTCCCTCCTTCACACATTTCAAGTGTTCAAACATCTATGGGTTAAAGTCTGCCACATAAAAGTCTTCATGACAGGGCCCTACCTAGCTTTCAACTATTGCTATCACACTCTTCCCCGATGTCATCCAACCAGATATCCCCTCATGATTATGTTCCAGAAACTACTTGCAATTTCCCTAAACCTTCTATGCTCTGTTTATGCTTTATCCTTGCTCTCCCCACATAAACCCAACTGTGGATACATCTTCTAAATCTTTAAAATTCTTTATTCCAGGAAATCTTCCCCGATACCTGCTGTGGTATGTGCTATGACGTGCTCTCCCATAGCCTCCCTTCAGAGCTGCAGCACTCCTCCTCCCACCTCCTGGCAACATGGCTGCCCAACAGCTTGTAGCCCTGATTCCCTGCCTGGGCATTGCTGGTGGCTAAGGAAAGTCACATTACCGAAAGGCACTGCTCCTTCCTGCAGACAGATTGCATCTAATGACTAGTCAATATAGAAATAGAGAAAGGACCCCTCGCCCCAGTTTGGGACAGTTTTGAAGGACCATCCAAGGTCCAGAATTCCACTTGAGAGTAGCTGAGATATCTTCCCTATGACTGCATTTAACCCAATTTCTCCCTCTGCTCAATACTGCTTTCTTCACAGGCACAGGGATTGATCGTAAAAGCACTCCCCTATAAGTCTTCTTACACTGATTTCCCAGAGAAATACATCAGCCTCACTTTCACACCAATTTGGATGTTTTGCCTTTTCATAGATCTATTACAGTCTATAGATAACTGTCTAGTATCTCCATTCCATTAAAAGACAAAAGGTTTTATTTATTAAATAATAGTCTCTTTTCTCACTGATTTCTAAGCTTCTAAAGTATAGGAGCCATTTTTGTCAAAATTCAAACTATGTATCTGAAGTAGCCCAATTATTAACTAATATTTGGTGAGTACATGTAATGTACCAGCACCTTGCTTTCACATGAGAAAACAGAGGCATTGTACTTTGCTCAAGGTCACAGGTACTAACAAGAGGAGAAGTTACTTGACCTTTGGCCTCATAACTGTCCATCATATGGCCATCTTTCGGTAAAAGAAAATCTATCAGTTAATTCAGAGAACTATAAGAGATAAAACATGTTTTTGCTAATCCCATTTCTGTCTTTAATAATCCAAATGTTCATGGACACATTTCATATTTCTGGTTCTCAGTTTTTATGTCCTATAAATTAAAGTATTTGTAAACCTCCTTGCAGCTCAAAAATTGTTTTCTAAACTAGAATTACCTTGATGTATACATTTATTTTTTTATTTTATGGTCCTTCAATTCTTTCATAAATGATTAAATTTTGATCTCTCTAATAAATACTTCAGTAAGAGTTTCCATCAATTTAGGACCTGCAGTGACCTTCTACTTCTCATGAACACTTTACTGGTTCTAATACTTTGAGTGAAAAAACAAATACACAGCCACCACCACAACAAAAAAAATGCCTAAAAACACATAACAGATCAACTGTGGGATTGGGGAGGTGTTATTACCTGCTGGAAAGAAATCTCAAATAGGAATCAGAAGATGTGGAAGCTGTTAAATAGTGAAATCTGGCTTCATCATAAAACGAACTTGGTTGTGTCAGTCAGTGTTCAGTCAGAGAAGCAAAGCCATGATGGGTGTCACAGAAATAAGGGATTGGTTACACAAGTTATATCTTACACAAATGTGAAATGAGCTGGAGAAGTGAAGATCTGGAAGGTGAAGGTAGAAAAATCAGAGAAAGGGTCACTAACACTTATGTCTGAAACCCAGAATGGTGGTGGACAAGCCAGAGCTTGCAGGGAAATCCAAGAGACCAAGCACATCTAGCCACCAAAGCGGGACAACAGCTATAAACAAAAGCTGTTGCTTCAGTGTAGATCCTGGGGTTGTGCAGTCAAGCATCTGGAGGCAGGTCTGGGGCCACTGCCAGCATGGGGAAGGCAAGCTGGATGCAGAGTGGAAGGGAGGACAAGATGGGAGCTGCTGGGCACCTCTGCCCTTGAACATCATTGCACACATGATGGTCTGAGAGTCGGGCTGCTGCTTCACTTCCACCTTCTCTTTTGGTGAACTCTAACGTGTAACCATACATGGAAGGAGATTCTAGGAAACGTAGTACCCAGATAAACCAAGTTGACCATCTGGCTATACCTTGGGCAAAGCACCTATTACTTTTATACCTCAGTTTTCTCATCTTTAAGTGGGAATAATGTCCTTTTTCCTGTCATCCCCACCATTTTGTTGTAGGGATCCAGTCAGAAAGATTACGCAAATATCCTTTGTATTGGACTAACTTGAATGCTATACAACTATGAATGATATTTAGATATTTTTAATTAAGACTTAAGACATTTATTATTGATTCAATAAAAAATTCAAATGAGGTATCTATATTGAATTCTATTCCCTTCTTTCCCCAAAAATGTCTTTATTGATTGGCATTAATATCTTTTATTTGGATCAGTACCCAGTCCAGGTTAACTCATGGCATCTGTAGTCTCCTTAGTTCCCTTTTATTTAGAATAGTCTACTAAATCCTGACCAAAATTAATATTTTTAAAGATTCCAGGCTAATTTTCCTCAAAAATGTCTCTTTCTGGATTTATCTGATTATTTTTTATTAATAAGATTAAAATTAAATCTTTTTGACAAGAATGCTATTTAAACAATACTGTGTATTTCCCATTTATCATGTCCGAAGGCACAAAAGGTCAATTTGTTCCATTATTGGTTGAGTTAAGTTTAATGCACTAAAGGTTTTGTTTTGTTTTTTTCCAATGGAATATGAAGTCTCTTAAAGAAAGTTCTTACAAAATATAAAATGTATAAAACATATAATGCTGATCTCTTTTGGTTGAAGAGGTTGTGGGAAACTACCACAATATCCCTTCGGCCCTTCCCCTTGCTAGTGCCTCAGATATTTGTAGAAATATTTGTAGATCAACATTGTATTTATATTATTATAATTAAAAAGTAAAGATGTACTAATTGGAAATAAATGTATTGTGCTACTTTCAGGTATAGAAAGAAAAAGAAAAATATGTTAAAAATTTCCAGTCCTGTTAGAAAGGCATAGATTTAGTGAACATATTTTATTAGATCAAGTGATTCTACATGTTAATTTTTTCTATTTTTGGTTACAGTTTGTTCCTTAAAGTAAATTCCTTTATCTTTTTATGGTCTTGACTTAATTAGTAAACTATGACTGGTAGTATAATGATAAAAATAGCCTCTCTTTGAACCAATAGAAAATTTGTATTAGAAAAGGCTGAATAATAATGTATAACCAATTATAATGTACATCTTATAATAGAATCCACTATAATACTTACAATGCACAATTTGGGAATATTCTTCATATTTCATTATCTCCATATTATGTTGAGGGGGGATAAATGATACCTTTAGAATATAACTAAGTATGGCTATGTTAAAACCTTTTACTGGAAGAGATCCCACATGAAGATATGAATGGAATCTTTGAAACAAAATTGCTAAAAAACAAGATAATTTTGGCCATCAAGTATCTCTATGCACAAAGTTTATTTTTGGCCAAGATCTTTCCTGGGAAGTAGTTTGATGTAATGGGTAAAAACATTGTATTGGGAATCAAGAGACATGTAATCAAGACTCTAGACTTGTGTCTGTAAACTTTTCTGAATGACCTTGGACAAATTACTTCACTTTTCCAAGTCTGAAGTCCTCAGAAGTAAAATGAGGAGGTAAGGATAAAGTCTTCCCTATTCCAAAATCCTTTTTTAACAAATTAGTGTGGATTGAAAAGAATTCTCTTGAGCCTCTCCCGTAAATTTAAGCCCTGAATTTTTGTAGGTATTGCAAAATTTTTTCACTCCTTTTAGTGAAATGTTTTTCATTTCTCTGATCCTCTGGGCTACATGGTCTTGGCTGGAACCAGCAGCAGATGTGTTGAAAACAAAGAGGGAAGTTACTTTTTATAGCAGTTTCTGAACTGATCAAGGTAGAAAAAACTAAATAAGGAATCTCCTGGCAGTTTCTATCCTCTTGAATTTTTAGCTTAGATAATCAAGCTTAAGGTTTTTAAACAGTTTGGCTTTGTATTTTCAAATAATTTCTCCAGGGTTGGAGGTGTATAACTCTTATTTAAACTATTTTTTTTATTGTGGTTACTTCCTAAAACATAGAAGGAAGCATTTATCCAACAAAATTTGTATTTTATACTCCTTGAAATAGTCAAGAGGAAAAAGGCATGTTCTTTCTAAGTCACTTTGTGCTTTCTTCAGTTATTCTAAGGACCAGGAAAATCACCTGACTTGGATGCAAATTAATGTCAGTCTCTAGAGTTTTGGATTTTTCTAAACTGATAAAAACAAGTGCCCCAGTGCTGTTAGGTCTGAGGATTCCCAGAGGATTCCTGCTCCAGAATGATTAATACTAGGACTCAGACAACTGCTGTTTCAGAAACTATAGGTCGCTAAAGTTTGCTAAAACCAGCCTGCACTGCCTCTAGGAAATGGTATAGAGAGATGTTCTGTCATCTCAGTGCTGGGGGTCCTCCTAATTCTGTCATTGAAGAGATGAAGGCTGTATCTTCAGTGAAGGAAATCTTTGTTATTTTCTATTATGTACTATCCTAAGATGTCCACAGAGATTTCAGTACAGTCTGTGTATGTGTGTTCACACATCTGCATATTCACATGTGATGGGGAAAGGGGAAGGGAGGGATGGTAAAGAGAAAACAAGAAATTACAATGCCATGAACACAGTGTATTAAGTAATAAAGACCAGTATGGTATGCGTAGGGGGACTTAACCAGTTTGAGGAGGTTGAGAAGATTTCCAAGGGGTGGGTAAGCTGACATAAAAATGGCAAATTGGAATATATCTGGAAAAATAGTTCAGAGTTGGTAGTAGAAAAGGAAATAGCATAAGTGAAGGCTCATTAAGTGAGACCTGCATGTCTTGTTAGGTGAACTGCAAGTAGTTAGATACTGCTTCAGCATATGGTGTAAGGGGATAATGACAAAGCATGATGCTAAGAGCAAAGGGGAGAGCCAAGAACTCTTCATATGTGGGAGACTTAGAGCTGGCCATTGGTGATAACCTCTGAGGGCTGCCCATCTGAAGTGGTCTTTTCTCTCATCCCAATCATTTTTTCTTTTACTCAGTATTTTGATCACTCTGTTCAATAAATATGAGCAACAACATTGTGCAAGATACTGTGGGTGAAACAAAACCCACAGAACTCAACCCTTATCCTTCAAGAGCTTAACTTCTTTGCCTGATGTGATTTTCTTTATCCTTTATGTTGTAGCTCTTAAGTCTGAGGAGCTCTACTTTTAGATTGGATAAGGAGCCTTTACTTTATTCTCTACTGTGCCCTATGCATATCTTTATCAGGGTCTTTATCACACTGGGTTGTATGTAATTGGCAATTATTTGGCTATTCCCTGGACTGCCACCTCTAGGAGCGCAGGGACCTGTCAACAATGCTTGGCAAATTCCAACAATGCTGGAAAGGAAGCACTTTCGGATAAATATATGAAAGATATATCACCAAAAGTTTGTAATGCATTCAACAAACACAGATGACAATTATATGGCCATTACTGATCTAGATGCTGGAAATTCAGAGACCAACAAGTCAAAATACCTGTCCTCAGAGGTTTATGGTTTAGGACAGCAGCATATAGGTTTCTGTTTCTATTTAAGATTTTTTTAATAAAGTGCTATGTCCTTTAGTTTTTTTGGAGTGTTGTTTGAATGAGGTTCATTTCCCTGAACTACTCAACTCTGGGCTATTGTGTTTTTTTTCTTTCCCTGCAAATTATATGCAAGAATTTCTGTGTTGCATGATGCCATGAGAATGGCATAAAATATTAATAAGATAAACATACAACATACCTTGTTCCCTATGCCAACTGATCCTGGAAAAGGATGCTATGTTACCGTCACTGATAGTTTGCTGTCTACAAGGACTACGTACTTTGTCTCTGCCTGCAATTTTGATAGCTGCCACTAAGTGATAGCAAACTGAGATTTTATAAAACTCATCATGGATGAATAACTTGGGAGCTTAAGAAAAAGTACAAGATTTAGTTAATTATATATTATATATATATATATATATATATATACACACACACACACACACACTAGAAATATAGGCATACTTTGAAGGTATTGAGGATACAGTTCCAGATCACCACAATAAAGTGAGTATCACAATAAAGTGAGTCAGCTGAATTTTTGGTTTCTCAGTGCACATAAAAGTTATGTTTACACTATACCATAGTCTATATGCAATAGTATTATGCCTAAAAAAAGTACATACCTTAATTCAAAAATACTTTATTGCCAAAAAATGCTAACCATGATCTGAGTTCTCAGTGTAATCACTGATCACAGATCACCATAACAAATATGATAATGGAAAAGTTTAAATATTGTGAGGATTACCAAAATGTGACACAGGGATAAGTGAGGAAACACTGTTAGAAAATGGCATGATAGACTTGCTCAGCACAGGGTTGCCACAAACCTTCAATTTGTAAAAAATGCAGTATCTGCAAAGCACAGTAAAATGAAGTCCAATAAAATGAGGTATGCCTGATATAGAAAAGATTTAATTTACATCATTGTTATGAAATAATTATTTTAATGAACTAGGCTTTAAAAATAGATGTTACTAAAGATCAAGTGAATAGTTTGTATACTTATTTATAAAAGTACACCTTGTGTTCTTAGCAAAACTACATCTGAATGTTGAATGCTTCTTTGACATCGTCTAACATAGATTCTGCTGATAATAATGCTAAAATGTTATTTATTTATTTATTTATTTTTAATTATTCCCCTGGTACTATTCAGTTGTTTCCAAACTTTATACATATAGTCAAAAAATGTTTATTTGAAGTGTAGATTCCCAGGTTCCACATCCAGAGATTCTGATCCTGGGATAGGACCCAAACATCTCAATCCTACAAGTACACCCAGGTGATGCTGAGGATGCAGAAATAACACTTGAATGGCACTTAAAGGAGACACCATGCTTGCTGGCCTGTGGGGCTAATAGTTTAAGAGAATGAAGAAGACATGGGATAGTTGGTGTAAAACAAGTTTCCGCTGCAGTATGTTTTAGCCTGTTTGGTTTTTGTTTTTGTTTTTGATCAAGGAATCACAGACCTTTTAAAAAATTTGATGGAGCTTTGGATCTTCTTCCAAGAATAAGTGAAAAAATACAAAATTTTGCTAACATTTATGTGTGATTTAGCTCCACACTCACAGTATCTGGGTAAGAATCTCTGGAATTAGGTTATAGTTGGGCATTAAAGAAGTGATCAATTCAGCTGGTTTTGAGGATGGATGGGGTACACTGGAGGAGATTGAAAGACACCAGGAAAGACTTCATAGAGGAAACCCTTGGGGATTTGTGAAATTTGTGTAAGTGTTCATGGAGCTAGTGTGTAGGATGGTGGCAAGGAAGGTCTTAAGACTCCAGCCAGAAGGAGCAATGTGTGCAAAGATCCAGAAGTGGGAGAGAGCTTGCCTTAGTTAGAGATTAGCAAGTTATCTCAAATGTACTGTGCTACGGAACATGGAGTGCCATATACCATGATGAGGAGTTTGGACTCTATCTTATATTAATTGTGGAGAGAAATAAGCATACTGATGATTTTGGTCAACGGAAAAATCTGCTTATGCACACTGGAACCTTACTTGCAAAACTTACAACACATTGTCCAAGTACAACAAGAAGAAGTATTTCCTCTTTGCAAAAAACTTCAGATAGTGCCTCTCAATGGTTTTCAACATTCCACTCACTCTTTCCTCTCTCTCTGTCTTCCCCTAGGGGATGCTGAAAAGAAAGTTTTTTCTGCTCTTTAAACAGAAATAAATATGAAAACGAACTTTACCTCCCTTGAATTTATTTATAATAAAAAAAATCACCAATTTCAATCACAAGTTTTACAATGTCCTGACTTAAATTTTGGTAAAAAAACAAACCCATAAACTCTCTGAGATGGCCACTGGCCTGGTCTCCAAAAATGCACCAGAGGAGAGTGCGGTCAGTGAGCCACTCTCTCAGCTACTCTATCAGCCTCACATGACGCCAAGGGAATTGAAATATGTTTAAGGGACTGCTTGTATTTTTTACAGGGGTCTTAGTGCCACATAATTCATTTTAGCATTCAGAATTTTTTTATGCATTCTTAGAAATGGGAAGAAATACTGAAAGAACTTTATTTTATTTAGAACTAAAAACAAAATCACAGTGTGTTTATTTCTGAACTTTGGGAAGTATGGATTCATTGTCAGATTTCATTTAAAATCACTTTTTTTAAATGAACAGAATAGAACACTCTCAGCATTGTGCAAAGAACTCAGAGATAACAGTATGTGAGTTCTCTCTTTTCTTTGAAGGAAGAATTTATTATGAGTTTTGAACATAGCAATCATGTCATCGAGAAACACTAAGAACTATATTTTGCTGGGATTTTGAAACAGAAGTCACTGGTATACATGCTCCCAGTGTCAAGAGCTTGAAAAGAACTGAGTGGTTAATAAACTCATTTTTATTGAAGTTCTACATTATATTAATATTTGTAAGTCAAGAGATAGGCACTAAAATGTATATTGCCAAAACTTAGATGAATAATTAGTGTAAAATTTATGATGTATAATGAAAGCTAATATATATTAAAAAACCATAATAGAATCAGAGAATAAGTGAAACTGGATTTTCTAAAGTTTCTCATTATTTGGGCTGATATTTTCTATAACTCTGAAAATTTATCTTCCTTAATCACAGCACAGATTCCCATGACCCTTGCTATCTCAAGCATTTTTCACACTTGAACATTTTCCACTAAACATGTTCAAAGATAAATAACATACCTACCTCAGGGAATCTGAGGTTTGAGAAGCAAATAAGATAACCTACTTCTTAGCATAATGGCTAGATTAATATACACAAGTTCTGGTGATTCCCAATGATCCAATTCCATCTGAGAACAAGTGGCACCAATTAAGAAAGACTGAATGTGATAAAGAAAGCTTTCAGGAAGTAGAGATGAGAATTAAAGGGTAGACTGGCATGGGTGATTTTTTCCCAGCATCAATTATGGTTAAAGAAAGGAAAAAAACATGTGCTGGACTTAGCCAATAAAGTACTCTATTATATGGTAAGAGAAAAAGGATTCTCAAAAGATGGGAATTTTAATTTATTAAGGAATAAACATTTGAATTAAAGTATCATTATTCAGGCATCTGGGTTCAAAATAATGTAGACCTTAAACTAGGTAGTCAGCAAAGCAGCTCTTTGGTGTCTTGTTCTTTGTATTTAGTATTCTGCCTGCTGTATATAAAATGAGAAAAACCTTCAAAGGAAATGAGGCATTATGGATTTGAGAAAATTGGACCTTTACATCCTTAATTCCTCCAGCTTATTGCCTATGTGCATGTCTTAATTAGCTGAATCTTTATCTCATTATTTTTATCATTCTCAGCGTGGCTATGTATGTCATCAATGTCATATATATTGGTATTTGTTTAATTTATACTTAGTTGCTCCTATAACTCATATTTACTGGGCTGTTGCCTATTTTACTGTTATTGGCGAAGTTTTGTTTCTCTGATTGATGTGTATTAAAATTTATCAAGTACTCTGCATGTGAATATCTTTTTAAGGGCTTTTAATCTTCACAACAACATTAAAACCATTTTCATTACTATTATTGGAGCTATTTTACTGAGGGTCGGCAAAGATGAGGCAACTGAAGATCAGAAAGAATAAGAGAGCTAGGTTGCAGACCCTAACAATTAAGCTCCAAACTCTGCTTATATTACCTCTCAAGACACAAGTATACATGAAGAGTCTTACTCTTCAGAAACTAATGTTTTAGTTATACTTTTTTGTGGGGAATGGAGAGAGAAAAAAAAGCAGGAAGAGTTTTGATTAGTGACTCTTTTGTCAGTTCTTGCATTCATATTTATCTTGTACCAAACCACCTATATTTGCTTGATATTTATGTCTTTTTAGGCATCTATAAATCTCTATCATATTCTTAATTCTTGGTTAGTCAAACTGTACATTATTAGGTCTTGTAATCTTCCAGCTCACACACTTTTTTTCTTTTGAAATAGCTATGGATATAGATCATTGTCATATAACTGCCTGTAATAGGCATATATTTGCTCATTTTTTTCATACATGCACTGACTTTGCTTCATATATTTTCCCATCATTTTCTCACATACTTATTGACAGGCTCTTGCAAATAAATAATTCTACTCATTTATGGACAGTGAAGTAACAGAATATATCCCCAGTTTGTGAAAGAGTTGCCTGTAACTACAGACTTAATAGAGCCTGCTCCAGCAGAGATCACAGTACTAAGGTGCAGCATTGGAAAGCAATCCCTTTGTCTTCTAACAAAGAAGATAATAAGGCTTTTGAAACAGTTTTTTAAAACAATGCCTAAGTTCCGCTGGGAATTATATAATAGAATGGATGTATAGATATAAGTCCCTTTGTAAAACTTGATGGTCCCATTTCTTATACAGACTTTTTGTACTTATTTTAATAGTCTTTTCCATAGGCCATGTCTTTAAATGTCTGCTGGAAGCTACAAACTAATTCCACCTTATTTTAGCAATGTCCTAATATGATTTGAGCAGACCATTAAGTCATTAATATTGGACAAATTTCAAGTCAGAAAAAAAATGCCAATGGGGATTGAATTATAAAACATAATTGTAGAGTTAAAATGTTAGTATATATAAACCATCTCTTGAGAAGAATAAAACTTAAATTATAAAGTTTGACCTCTTAATTCATATTTGACTCAAATATTTATCAAAAGCCTGTTATGTGTATAGTATATGGAGTTTACAAAGATTGGTAGGACATGAATACTTCTCATTAGGAGCTTACAGTGTGAGGAAGAAAAGGCACATATATAAATGATAACATTATGATAGGCAAAATGAGATGGGCCACAAGAGAAGCAACTTATCTGCATAATATCAGTTTAGAAGAGAAAGGAGAGTAATTGAGTATGTCTTAAGTATGATTGATTTTGGACTCTGATAGGGAAAAAGTATCCATTCAGTAAAGCTCTGGTCATTTATCCGCACACGGTACACTTGGACTATTCTGAACTAATGAGAATAAAATCTTCATCTTAAAGGCATTATTTTGAAAAAAAAAATAGGAAATAGTATTTAGCTGTGGATAATTTTACTGTATCAGCAAAGTCTAATATAGGGCTTATCTTATGACAAGATAAATTTATATTCTTCCTTTTATCTCAAGGCTTCTAGTCTTAGTAATTTCCACTGTAGAAAACAAAGGGCATTTTATGAAAATATAGACTTCAGCTTCAAATACTAAAAAAAAAAAAAGAATAAAAATCTGTCTTAAATGCTTTGTATCTAAGTAAGTTTATTTGTCTGCCTTTTCACTTGATGCTCCTAACACACTCAAATGACTGGTGGAATCCCCTTTCTTTCTTATCTTTCTGATGTTAGATAACCCAAAACTTAATTGTGCCATGATTTTTCACTTTTCTATTGAAAATACCTTCCCCATCCATTTCTAAAAGTTCATGTCTGCCATAGCCTCCAAAGCTAGTCTCTCCTACTAACCTGTTTGAGCAGTTTAGCATCTTCTGAATTGTCCCTTACCCTTTTTCCTACAAATTATTTGTATACCTCCCAGTGATGTCTTCGTAACACCAAAGCAATACCTAATGTTGCTAGAAGACAATAAGGCAAACACTGTTTTCTCTGTATACAGATTGGCCAGAGAAATATTGTCTTTATTTTCAGAAAAGGTGCCACTTGTATCATTTAAATTCAGTGCTAAAATACATGGTGTGATACCCCTCTTTCTGGTGGTGCCCAGCCCTTCTGGTAGAGTAAGAGTTGTGGGGAAGGATCATTAAAGCAGGGACAGCCCTGGAACTGCAACCAGGAGACAACAGTGTTGTGAAATGCTGTCAGATTGAGTCATTGCTACCAGGCTTTGAAAAAGAACCATGGGGGTAATTTTCCATTTTCTTCAAGTGACTGTAAGAAAGACAAACTAGTTCCATATGGTGGCAGGGAGAGAGCTCAGAGCCAAAATAAAAATCTGCTCAGCTTGTCAGTCTGTAAGACCTTAAAGTTCATATATCTGAGAGTCTGTGTGCTGTTTAAAAGAGCCAGGGCCAAACTTCAATTTGTCACACATACAACTCCCACTGTCTTGGGTAATGAAAGAGACTCTTGCCCTCCTGAACACAGTGAAGATGTAAAGATATGAGAAGTATGGCAATCTTTTAGGTAGACAAAATTAGTAAAAAACTGGAACGTATGACATTCAGTTGCCTAATTTAAAGAAAGGAAAGTTATAGAATCACTTATATAATACATGGGTGTATTTTGAAACCTGTTCTTCCATGGTAGAACTATCATCCTACACTCATTAGGAAATATGGTTTAGTCTTTCTAGTTATTGAAATTTCTACAAATATAAGAAAAAGGGTGACTATATTTTCACCAAGATTGACTAGAGAATCATGATCAGTTTAAAAATGTATGTTTCATTTTGCCTTAGATGCTAATTTTAAAAATCATAATGTTGATATTATTTATAGTCATTGACCAAATGGTATTCATAAATGTTTTTTTTCCCCTCTTTACTTAGGAAAAAATGGTTTTAAAAGGATGTATACCATGATTTTACTTTGTGGCTGCCTTTTTGGTCACATCTAATCATATTCTTTGGAGTTTTGGGGTTTTTGTTTTGTTTTGTTTTGTTTTGTTTTGGCATCTTCCATATTTCTGTCCTTAAGCAAAGACTTTTCTCTGAAATAATGTTTGTTTTTTTTTATCTCTAACACATCATCCTTCATGCAGGCCACATCTACACTGGCAGAACACAAGAAATAAATAATCAGGATTCCCATGGAGTTTTTTAGGGGAAGTATTCTCTCTAATGATTCACATTTTCTAGTGTCCTTTCACCATAGTCAAATGCAAAGCCAGTTTTGGCCGTTTATATATTGACTTTTCTTTTGTAAAGTGAAGTTTCATTAGCAGAACAGAGAAAGCCATGAATAGTTAATTATATATAAAGACCTTAGAAAATTGTGAAGACACTGTTAAAAAGGAACCACCTAAATATTTTGTTTGAGCCTCAATTCAAATAAGTTTTCTAATTAGAAAAAGTACTTGGCATCAGTGAATGGCCAGCCCTTGTTTGCCTATATCAAATAACCAGCTATGGTTGTTGGCATTGGGCCAATAATTGCTATTCTAACTAAATAGTTGCTAAGAATGAATGAGCCTCTTAACTGCAGAGGACCTATCTTTGACAACACAGTTGCTCCCAGAATCCTTGTGGGATTCACAGAAGCATGGTTGTCCTCACTTATAAATTTCTTAAAATAGTGTTAAGGGAAATTATTTTTATGAAACACCATCTGTATTTTCCAATCCATGGAGTACCTTTTTTTTAGTAAAGCATAAGTCGCTCCCCTGTGACATGCTAAGGATATAGACTTAGGGAGACTATTTATAAATTACAATTTCTACTGAGTCTTATGCAATGAAAAATCTACTGTTCCTCAAAATATTGGTCTTTTTTTATTGATATATAATGATATATAACATTATATTAGTTTCAGTTGTACAACATAATGATTTAATATATAAAATATATTGTAAAAAGATCACCATGATTAGTCTAGTTAATATGCATCACCATACATAGTTAACAATTTTTATTAGCAACTTTCAAATAATACAATATACTATTACTAACTGTAGTCACCATGTTGTACATTATATCCCCAGGACTTAATTGTTTATTTTATAACTGGAAGTTTGTACCTTTTGATCATCTTCACCCATTTCACTCACCCAACTCTGCACTTGTACTTTTAAATCATTGCGATCAGTATGTCGCAGTGTTCACATTGCACCATCCTGGGATTCTTCCACTCTGCTTGTTTAAAAGATTCCTAATTTGTCAGGGCCTTAAGGAAATATTTTATACCTTATTAGGCTTTTTCTTTTATTTTTTTTTCAAAATAATTTTAGCTCAAGGATTTACCTTAAGCATGTTTTTATTTTGAATTCATTCTTTGATATCAGTTGGCTATGCACACAATATAAATAAGTCATTCAGTAACACATAAAAACTACTGTGAATTAAGACATAGCCTTTCTTCCTTTGTTCTAACTTCATAATATAACAAACATGTTTTCATATCTTGGAGTCTCTGAGATTATTGGAACAAAAAGAGAACTGGAAAGATCAAGTAGGATGTTACATGTGTGTGTGTGGGTGTGCATGCATGTGTGCATGCTTAAATTATTTGAGTTTGTTGTCAAGAAAGTGGTATCTTGAGTACCTAGCTGAGATGCAGAAGTTACCCCTCTGAAAACATGGAACCAGGTATACTTTAGTTAATAAGGTTATTGACCTTTGGTTTGCATTTAATTCCTACATTCAGCTTATTGAAAATTAATTGCACTCATCATTTCTTCGCATCTGTCATTCATTCATTCATTGAACATTGAGCCCCTCATCTGTATCAGACACTGTTCCAGATTCTGAGACATAGCTTATACCTCAAGGAACTCACTGTTTATTATAGGTGAAGACAAGTGAAATGACAATTAAGATACAGCACAGTAAACTTTCATTGTAAAGGTATCTGTCTGATGTTCTCTGAGGTTATACTTGTAATGAATCTTAAAAATTGAGTAGAAGTTCAGCAGCTGGGAAGGCTTTCTAGGAAAAGGCAGTCCATGAGTAGGGGACAGCACACACAAATGTACAGAGAAATGAGAGTGTTTTGCTTTGAGGGAACAGGTGATTTATAAGTCTGGAGCATAATGTACATGTGCAGAAAATGTACAAGAGATGGGACGATTGGGCAGAATTGGGGGTGGTATTAGAGAAAGTAGATAAAGGCTAGATCTTCAAAGTCCTTGTAAGCTCCACTGAGGAATTTGGAATTTATCTTTCATGAGTTGGGGAACAGCTTAGGGATTTTAACCAGAGAAGAGGAGTGATGAGACGCATGTTTTTGAATGAGCCACATGGAACAGGGATTTTAGGGGGAAAAAGAAGGAATGAGACACAAAGCAGTAAAACCAATTTTAAGACTTCTGTAATAATCCAGAAAAGAGCTGCCAGGACCAGAAGACTGACCTTCAAAACCTGGTTAAATAAATCTGGAAGATGTCTCTTTTTACTCACAGACCCTAGTTTACATTGTTGATGAGATCCATAGAGATGAAGGACAGGAAAAAATTGTAGATGTTTATTTCTGTATTTTATTCTAACCCTAACATATGTACTTGCATACATATTTAGAGCTACATAAAGGAACCCTTAAGCTTGTGACAATTGATAATATAATCATACAATACCTTCCAAATGATGTTGAAGAAAAATATGTAATGGCATGGAAAAATGGTCATAAAATTATACATGAAAGTAGGTTATAGAGAGGTTCCAGGAAGATGGCAGCGTGAGCAGGGCAGTGGAAATCTCCTCCCAAAACTATATAAATCTTTGAAAATACAGCAAATACAACCACTCCTAAAAGAGAGACCAGAATTAATAGCACAGCGCACAGCCTGCATCTTCGCCTGAGAGGACTCGGCACCCCGCGAGGCAGGTAAGATTCGGAGCCGCAACCCAGCGGGACCTGAGCACTCACCCACCCCAGCGCACTGGTGGGAGGAGAGGATTCAGAGCAGAGAGGGAGTGGAAGAACAGGCCCGTGAAATAACCAGCCCCAGTGATCTGCGCCAGGAGCACTGACACATTGTGTGGTGCATCGGACATTGGAGAGGCAGAAGGTGCAGGTTTTGAGGTGGGAATGCACCTGGGTCCGTGCAGCCAGCGCCCCGGGACAAGAGAAAAGCGCGCGCTGTTTACAGCGGTCTTGGAGAGGCGGGGGGCCCAGCGAGGGAACACCAGCACCTCGGCACGCTAAGCCCAGCAGGCTGGAGTCCTGAGGAATTTCGGACCCCTTGGCTGGTGAATGAGAAAAGGTAGCATCCACACTAAAACTGTATACAGAGAACAACAGCCTCTCATTCGTTCCCGCCCAAGCCAGAGCTACAAATAGCGGTGCAGCCGCGGCTGTGGAATAGTGGAGCAACGGTGACACCTACAGCATCCTTACAGAATCCACTCCAGGTGGGCGGTTTTTTTTTTCTTCCCTTTCTTTTCTTTTCTTTCTTTCTTCTTTTTCTCTTTTCTTTCTCTTCCTTCTTTTTTTTTTTTCTTGATTTTTTTTTAAGTCTTAAAGAGCCCAGCCGACATACATGGCACATACCAGCGACCACTTCTATCGACATGAAAAGGCAGAGGAATATAGTACAGACAAAAAATCACCCAGACCCAGACAACACCTGAGAGGGAACCTGAAGGAATGGAAATGCAGAATCTTCCTGAAAAATAATTCAGAATAGAAGTCATAACCATTCTGATGGATCTACAGAGAAATATGCAAGAGCTGAGGGAGGAAGTGAGGGAAGTCAGGAAAGACAATGCAGAAATGAGACGAGCCACCGACAGGCTTAGCAGCAGACTGGACAAGATGCAAGAGACTGTTAATGCAATAGAATCAGAAAACAGGAATACAGAGCAGCTGAGGCAGAGAGAGATAAAAGGATTTCTAGGAATGAAATAATATTAAGAGAACTGTGTGACCAATCCAAATGAACAATATTCGCGCTATAGGAGTACCAGTGGAAGAAGGGAGAGAAAAAGGGATAGAAAGTGTCTTTGAAGAAATAATTGCTGAAAACTTTCCCATGCTGGGGAAGCAAATAGTCTCGCAGTCCATGGAAGCCCACAGATGTCCTAATACAAGGGACCACAGGAAGACAACAACAAGACACATAATAATTAAAATGGCAAAGATCAAAGATAAGGACAGAGTATTAAAGGCAGCTAGAGAGAGAAAAAGGATCACCTACAAAGGAAAACCCATCAGACTATCATCAGACTTCTCAACAGAAACCTTACAGGCTAGAAGAGAATGGCATGATATATTTAACATAATGAAACAGAAGGGCCTCGAACCAAGAATATTGTATCCAGCACGATTATCATCTAAATATGATAGAGGGATTAAACAATTTCCAGACAAGCAAAAGCTGAGAGAATTTGCCTCCCATAGACCACCTCTACAGGACATCTTAAAGGAACTGCTCTAGAGGGAAGCACTCCTAAGGCTAAAAAGATGTCACCAGAGAAAATAAAATCATAGCAAAGAAAGCAGACCATCCAAATACTAACTAAGGCAAAGAATAAAACACCTAGTACATAAAGAATGGAGGAGGAAGAATAAGAAGGGAGAGAAATAAAGAAACATCAGACTGTTTACAATAACTTAACAAGAAAGTTAAGTTAGATTGTTAGATAGTTAAGAAGCAACCCCTGAACCTTTGGTAACCACGAAACTAAAGCCAGCAATGGCAAAAAGTACATATCTATCAATAATCACCCTAAATCTAAATGGACTGAATGCACCAATCAAAAGACACAGAGTAACAGAATGGATAAAAAAGCAAGACCCATCTATATGCTGCCTACAAGAAACTCACCTCAAACCCAAAGATATACACAGACTAAAAGTGAAGGGATGGAAAAAGATATTTCATGCAAACAACAAAGAGAAAAAAGCAGGTGTTGCAGTACTTGTATCAGACAAAATAGACTTCAAAACAAAGAAAGTAGCAAGAGATAAAGAAGGACATTACATAATGATAAAGGGGTCAATCCAACAAGAAGATATAACCATTATAAATATATATGCACCCAACACAGGAGCGCCAGCATATGTGAAACAAATACTATCATAATTAAAGGAGGAAATAGACACCAATGCATTCATTTTAGGAGACTTCAACACACCACTCACTCCAGAGGACAGATCAACCAGACAGAAAATAAGTAAAGACACAGAGGCACTGAACAACACACTAGAACAGATGGACCTAACAGACATCTACAGAACTCTACACCCAAAAGCAACAGGATACACATTCTTCTCAAGTGCACATGGAACATTTTCCAGAATAGACCACATACTAGGCTACAAAAAGAACCTCAGTAAAGTCAAAAATATTGAAATTCTACCAACCAACTTCTCAGATCATAAAGGTATAAAACTAGAATTAAATTTTAGAAAGAAATCAAAAAGGCTCACAAATACATGGAGACTTAACAACATTCTCCTAATTAATCAATGGGTTAATGACCAAATCAAAACATAAATCAAAGAATATATGGAGATAAATGACAACAACAACACAAAGCCACAACTTCTGTGGGACGCAGCAAAGGCAGTTCTAAGAGGAAAATATATTGCAATCCAGGCCTATCAAAAGAAAGAAGAACATTACCAAATGAACAGTCTAAAGACACAATTACTGAAATTGGAAAAAGAAGAACAAATGAGGTCCAAAGTCACCAGAAGGAGGGACATAATAAAGATCAGAGAAGAAATAAATAAAATTGAGAAGAATAAAACAATAGAAAACATCAATAAAACCAAGAGCTGGTTCTTTGAAAAAATAAACAAAATAGATAAACCCCTAGCCAGACTTATTAAGAGAAAAAGAGAATCTACACACATAAACACAATCAGAAATGAGAAAGGAAAAATCACGACGGACCCCACAGAAATACAAAGAATTATAAGAGTATTATGAGAATCTATATGCTAACAAGCTGGAAAACAAAGAAGAAATGGACAACTTCTTAGAAAAATACAACCTTCCAAGACTAACCAAGCAAGAAACAGAACAACTAAACAGACCAATCACCAGCAACGAATTTGAATCAGTAATCAAAAAACTACCCAAGAACAAAACCCCCGGACCAGATGGATTCACCTCTGAATTCTACCAGACATATAGAGAAGAAATAACACCCATTCTCCTTAAAGTTTTCCAAAAAATAGAAGAAGAGGGAATACTTCTAAACTCATTCTATAAAGCCAGCATCACTCTAATACCAAAACCTGGTAAAGACCTCACCAAAAAAGAAAACTACAGACCAATATCCCTGATGAACGTAGATGCAAAAATACTCAACAAAATATTAGCAAACCGAATCCAAAAATACATCAAGAGGATCATACACAATGATCAAGTGGGATTCATCCCAGGGATGCAAGGATGGTACAACATTCGAAAATCCATCAACATCATCCACCACATCAATAAAAAGAAGAATAAAAACCACATGATCATCTCCATAGATGCTGAAAAAGCATTTGACAAAATTCAGCATCCATTCCTGATTAAAACTCTCAACAAAATGGGTATGGACGGCAAGTACCTCAACATCATAAAGGCCATATATGACAAACCCACAACTAACATCATACTTAACAGCGAGAAGCTGAAAGTTTTTCATCTAAGATTGGGAACAAGACAGGGATGCCCACTCTCTCCACTTTTATTCAACATAATACTGGAGGTCCTAGCCATGGCAATCAGACAAAACAAAGACATACAAGGCATCCAGATTGGTAAAGAAGAAGTCAAATTGTCACTATTTGCAGATGACATGATATTGTACATAAAAAACCCTAAAGACTCCACTCCAAAACTACTAGAACTAAAATCTGCATTCAGCAAAGTTGCAAGATACAAAATTAACACACAGAAATCTGTTGCTTTCCTATACACTAATGATGAACTAACAGAAAGAGAAATCATAAAAATAATTCCATTCACAATTGCATCAAAAAGAATAAAATACCAGGAATAAACCTAACGAAGGAAGTGAAAGATCTATACTCTGAAAACTACAAGACACTCCTAAGAGAAATTAAAGAGAACACTAACAAATGGAAATTCATCCCATGCTCTTGGCTAGGAAGAGTAAATATTGTCAAAATGGCTACACTACCTAAAGCAACCTACAGATTCTCCGCAATCCCTATCAAACTACCAACAGCTTTCTTCAGGGAACTGGAACAAATGGTTCTGAAATTCATATGGAACCACAAAAGACCCCGAATAGCCAAAGCAATCCTGAGAAGGAGGAATAAAACAGGGGGAATTACGCTCCCTGACTTCAAGCTCTACTACAAAGCCACAGTAATCAAGACAATTTGGTATTGGCACAAAACAGACCCACAGACCAGTGGAACAGAATAGAAAATCCAAACATCAACCCAAACATATACAGTCAATTAATATTTGATAAAGGAGCCTTGGATATACATTAGGGAGATGACAGCCTCTTCAGCAGCTGGTGTTGGCAAAACTGGACAGCTACATGTAAGAGAATGAAACTGGACTACTGTCTAACCCCATACACAAAGGTACACTCAAGGTGGATCAAAGACCTGAATGTAAGTCATGAAACCATAAAACTCTTAGAAAAAAACATAGTTGGACATAAACATGAGCAACTTCTTCGTGAGCATATCTCCCTGGGCAAGGGAAACAAAAGCAAAAATGAACAAGTGGGACTATATCAAGCTGAAAAGCTTCTGTACAGCAAAGGACACCATCAGTAGAACAAAAAGACATCCTACAGTATGGGAGAATATATTCATAAATGACATCTGATAAGGGGTTGACATCCAAAATATATAAAGAACTAATGCACCTCAACAAACATAAAGTAAATAATCCAATTAAGAAATGGGCAGAGGACATGAATAGACACTTCTCCCAAGAGGAAACTCAGATGGCCAACAGGCACATGAAAAGATGTTCCACATCACTAATCATCAGAGAAATGCAGATTAAAACCACAATGAGATATCACCTCACACCAGTGAGGATGGCCAACATCCAAAATGCAAACAACAACAAATGTTGGCGAGGATGTGGAGAAAAGGGAACCCTCCTACACTGCTGGTGGGAATGCTAATTAGTTCAACCATTGTGGAAAGCAGTATGGAGTTTCCTCAAAAAACTCAAAATAGAAATACCATTTGACCCAGGAATCCAACTCCTCGGAATTTACCCTAAGAATACAACAGCACAGTTTGAAAAAGACATATGCACCCCTTTGTTTATCGCAGCACTATTTACCATAGCCAAGAAATGGAAGCAACCTAAGTGTCCATCAGTAGATGAATGGATAAAGAAGAGGTGGTACATATGCACAATGGAATATTATTCAGCCATAAGAAGGAAACAAATCCTACCATTTGCAGCAACATGGATGGAGCTTGAGAGTATTATGCTCAGTAAAATAAGCCAAGCCGAAAAAGACAAGTACCAAATGATTTCACTCATATGTGGAGTATAAGAACAAAGGAAAAACTGAAGGAACAAAACAGCAGCAGACTCACAGAACCCTAGAATGGACTAACAGTTACCAAAGGGAAAGGTTTGGGGAGGATGGGTGGGAAGGGAGGGACAAGGGGAAAAAAGGGGCATTACGATTAGCAGATGTAATGTTCGGGGGGCAGGGGGAGGGCTGTACAACTCAGAGAAGACAAGTAGTGACTCTATAGCATCTCACTATGCTGATGGACAGTGACTGTAATGGGGTTAGTGGGGGGGACCTGATGAAGGGGGTAGTTTAATAACCATAATATTGCACATGTAATTGTAGATTAATGATACCAAAATAAACTATTAAAAAAAAAGAAAGTAGGTTATAAAGAAACACGTAAAATATGATTTCATTTTCATTTCTATTTATATGTGAGGAGAGACTGTTTTGAAGGATATAAAACTGACATAAGGATTACTTCTAGAGATGTAGATGAGATCACCCTGTGGGCAAAATCTTTACATGCATTGATTAAAAATTCTTTAAGAATATGATCAGATACTACATGTATACTTAAAAATAAATAATATTTTCTATTTGAAGTCGGGAAAAATAAGGAAAAAACTAAATGTATATGAGCCATAATGTCAAGAGTAGTCATATTCAGAAATGAGATTTGGGTTACTTTATATATATTTTTCTATACTTCCCAAATTTATGATTTGCATTCCTGTTGCCTTGATAACACAAAGAAATCATTGTAAATTATGAAGCTCAAGCTATAACCCTTATGTGAGAGGATAAAAGTATAAACTGTATCTAGCACATAGCAGTCACTCACTTAAATCAACTCAACATTTGTGCTGAATTACCTGCAAAAGACAGTGTAAAAAACGTTGTTGTATCTTGGAAAGTCTATCTGCATTAATAAGATTAAAGTTACCGGAAGGAAAATGGTATTGAACTGAAGGAATGTCATCACAAATAATACAAGAAGCCAAGACTTGGCACCGGCATCATTCATCCAAAACACCTGTGGCCTAAACTTACCTAGTGAAGCAGATTTCAGGCCAGGAAAGTTACAGCTGCTTCATTTTGGAATCATTCATCTTCTTCCCCTGACTGGTTCTGTTTTTACCAAACCAGCAACTCTCTGGTTTTCTAATTTAGCTTTCTGTGTGAAATTCTAAGGAGACCCCACAATGTTCCTATTGTGACTGTAAATGAGGACCTGATAGAGGTCTCCTTTAATGTTGCAAGTGGGTCTATATGAAAGGCCAAGAAGGTAATCAAACTAAAACATCAGGCCAGACCTTGAAGGTGGTGGATGCAACCACATAACATGCCCCAGGACTCCCATTGATAAGCTCTCCCCTTACATTCCCCTGGTGAACTCACCATCACATGGGCTGCCTATAACCTAAACTTTGAATCTACACTTTAAAATTTGTATAATTTTGCATCACCAATGACTTTTAGCCTGCCTCTCAGAGTTTTAAAATATAAGCTTATATGTGATTCAGCATTAGAAGTTTCCTTTAGCCTACTATTAACTACAGATTCTATTAATCATTGAAAAATAACAAAACTGAGTAGGATTTAATTACATATTTTTCTCTGTCTCAAAGATCTCTGTTGAATATTTGTAAAATATCTTGGCACAAGCATACAACAGTACTGTTCTTTGCTAAAAATATCAACCTCACAAAATAATAATGGGGTATATATATATATATATATATATATATATATATATATATATATACACTTAAATGCCAGTACAAGTCAAATATATATGCATATGTGTGTGTGTGTATATATATGAATATTTAAGTGCAAATATTCATTGATTTTTACTATTTCTATTTAATAATGATGCAAAATTTTGTTCAGAGCTGACCTAGGTCCTGAAAGTGTCTCACTCATAAACTATAATCACTCATTAACTATACTGTAGAAGAATGGGATATAAAGATATAAATAAGGCTCAGGCACAGAATGGTAACATACATGGATTTGAAGGGAATATTCCTAGATGATTTTGATGAATGAGAACAGAGGAACAGTATTAGGTAGAGAGGAGTAGAGTCTCAACCAGAGAAGACCTTGAGTATCAAGCTGATATTATGGCCCACCCTACTTTAGCTCTTCTGCATCCTGAGGAAGCAGTGACAACCTGAGCAAGTTTGCATGTGTTCTGAGCGCCCACTGGGCATGAAGGTAGCATGTAGGATCAATAAGAACTGAACAGATGTCAGGGAGCCATGATAGGCAACTATTGGGATTTGTACACTAGTTTTTAAAATTCTAGACCAGTGTTCTCCTAGATGCTGATAATGATAACTGTATGTGCAAATGTGCCCTCATGCTAACAGGAGGTAAGTCCTATGGGGCCTTTCTCTAAGTTATGTTTCATTGGTTTGAGGACTGAGGTTTCCTACCTGTGAGAAAGGACTATGATCTCTGGTTATGAAACTTGGACAGTCTGCAAAGAGTAATCTAAGATGCTAGCTGAAAACACAAATTCCTAGGCCTAATGAAAAGGCCTTTTTCACACATGAAGATGATTCGCTATATGTACAGCTTTTGGAGGATGACTGGTCTGGGGTTAATGCAAATTTTATATAAGAAATGTGTCTAGAGAGTAAGGTAGGTTCTTTGAGGAATCATGTATTTGAGGTTAAACAGTTGGGATTTTGAATTTAATGTTAGGGATACCACTAAAATGCAAGCCCATCAAGGACATGGCCTTTTGTCTGTTTTCTTTGCTGAAATATCTTAAGTGCTTAAAATAATTTTTGATATATAGTTGTGCTCAACAAATATTTGTTCAGTGGAAAGTATAATGATCACAAACTTGGATTTTAAAGTCAAATACAGCTAAGCCTCCCCAACATACTTAGCCTCTCTAAGCTTTGATATGCAAAATTGGGATATTGATGGCTGGATCGCAGATTTAATATAAAACTTATATCACAGCTGGAAAGCATATAGCAGAGAATTTGACACAGAATGAGTCCTCAATCAGTGAGAATTTTATTTGTATTGCTATTAATAATAATGTTTAGCACATAATCAATATTCATTATTAGCATAGTGATATGCTTAGTGACACTCTACAAGGCATTTTTTGTTTAGAAATTAATGCAATAAAATAAACTCATTTTCCTTTTGTGGACCCCACATTATCAAAGAACCACATGAGTTTGAATATGCATAGTGAAATAAACACTAAGCACAGAAGCTGTAGAGAATTTTACCTATCTGTAATTTGAAGTCTTTCTTTCCTTCCTTCTTTCCTTCCTCACCCCCTCCCTCCCTTTCTACCTCTTTCCTCCCTTCCTCCCTTTCTTCCTTCCTTCCTTCTTTCCTTTCAGTCCAGAGAACTTGGGTCTTATAGTAGTTTCTTGGACAGGAGAAAATGATGAAATGAGTTTAGAGAAGGGAGAAAATGATGAAAAAGGCAAATGTTCAACAAACTGGTTTTCTGGGTTCTGTTATTCTGTTGAATGGCTTATCTTTTTGTTTTTGTTTTTATTTAACTTCAGGTTGTATTTAAAAGGTCATACTGGGACAGCAGGAAAACAGAGCAGCCTGATCTTACATGGAGCTGATTTCAGCACTAAAGATGCTGATAATGATAACTGCATGTGCAAATGTGCCCTCATGCTAACAGGAGGTAAGTCCTATGGGGCCTTTCTCTAAGTTATGTTTCATTGGTTTGAGGACTGAGGTTTCCTACCTGTGAGAAAGGACTATGATCTCTGGTTATGTAACGTGAAAGCAATTCCCACTTGCCTATTCTTCCCACTGATTTACCTTTTGTTCTTGTGCAAAACGTTGCTAGCACATTTAGAAGTTTGCCTCTTCCCCCAGCATCTGTAGTGGGGGTATGCTAAGCTTAGTTCAGAATGGATTCTTTAGCTTCATAAAATCCCACTTGTTCTACCTTCTAAATAATCGTAATGATATCCATAGTGGAATAAACAACAATTTAAGAGTTCAGCATACAGAAAAAAAAATCTCTTTGCAACTGTGTAGTAGAGTTCATTGACCATTATATTGAAATAGAATAAGAACAAAGTCATAAAATTCGGACCATTTATACCAGGGCTTTGTATTATATGGTATTTACCTCTGTAAGACATTCAATCTGGTAGAGGAGATCATTAAATTATACTGTAATCACTGAGTAAATGTACCTTTTTCATTTTGAGTATTTTGTATTTGTGCAATATTTTTCCAGCCTTCTGATTGTGTCACAGAGAAATTCTTAATTTGGTGCTGGCATATCTGTAACACTTCTTTGGCATGTATCCAGTAATCACCCTTTTAAGTCAAAGAGTGAACTCTTTGGCCTCAGTCTTAGGGCCTTGGTTAAACAATGGCACCTACCTAGAATTAAACAAAGTGATTTTATTTTAACTTTACTGAGTTTTATATCAACCTTTTATTATAGCAAGTGATTCTGATGTCCTCTTTAAAGGGATGATATAAACTTTGCATTTTTGAATGTATTCACAATATTTGACACTCAATAAATCATTGATTTAAAGAATATTAAATATTAATAAAGGTTATAAAATGGATATGGCAAACACTATGAAGTTGATCTATGACTGACTGAAGTTTGAAAAAAATGATGGAGGTCAAGAATGTTATGGGCAAGGAAAGAGCTGGCACCAAGCAAAATTGTTAAAGAAACTTCTTTTCCAAAGGTTTCTCCTCTCACAGTTTTAGCATTATTTCCCTCCTTTAATGGAATAGCAATCACTTCCACCTTCGGCTGTTCTGATTCTCTCTCTGTGTTATTCTACAAAACACGTTTTTGTGCCAGTAATGAAAAAATTCTTTAAATCTAAAATATTTTCCTTCCCTAAATATATTATCATTATTTACATATGAATAGATGTTACTGCATATATTGTAAATCCTACTTGAACTCCAAACCAACTCTGAGATAAGCAGGGTGAGAAACTCTAATCTCCATTTTGTGCATAAAGAAAACACAAGTAAATTGATGTTCCCTATTTTACTCCTAATTCTAGTGAATTGGATTGTGGCACATAGGAACTCAAAGAAAATATGGTGCATGAGTGAATGATGACCATCCACAACCCTCAAATTTTGAAGCCAAAAAAATAAATCATTAGGTTGACATTTTTCTCATTAGTTAACAGAGGATGGAAGAGTATTAAGGGAAGGTTTTGGAGAAATCTTTCCACCTTCATTCTGATCCCCAAGACCTCCATTACTATTACCACCAAATCACATCTCACTGACCCCCACTCACTCCACTTCTATTAACATCTTTTCAATGTGAGACCATCTCTAGTATTATCAAAGCCAACCTGTTATGATTCTGCTCTATCATATCCTTCACCTTAAGACTTAAACATGCCATTTTGACATCAACCTTATCAAAGTTAAAAGTCATCTGTATGATAGTTTATGACACACTCCCCCAAAACAGTTGTCACAAATTTAGAATTTATTTTAAATGGCACCCACTGGTTAACTTCTGAACTTTTTTCCTGAAAGAAAATTTTTCTTTTCATTATCTCCCTGATTCCATAAATGTAATTGTCAGTAACTTCATACAAAGACAAAAGGACTTTGTCCAGTTTCCTGCCCATTTTAATATTGAAATGTTCTTCATGTTCTCCATGTCTATTTTTACAGATAATTTTTCTTACCAAATAAATACAACATAGAAAGGCTAACAGTAAAATCTTTCAAATGTTTCCTTAGAAGAGTGTTCCAATATGTTCATATTCCTGTCATAATAATGAAAATATAGAGCAAAGTAAAGAGGAGAATGCACTTCTTGGTTGTCAATGAGAAAACTTTATTGCTCATATTTATGATATTATTTCTGCTTCGAATGACTGAACTTTGTCATGTTCTTTCATCCATAATCATTCTTGGACCTCCTTCTTACTCACCAATAAACATATATGTTAGGGAGAGAAAATTTCCACTTAATGCTTGGGCTGGAATAGTCTAAGTAAATGTGTTTTTGTAATAAATGCCATTATCCTATCAGATATCCTTTTGAAAGAATCCAGGCCCTATAAAGCTATTTACTCTGCAAAGCTAAAATGTGGAATTTAGATAGCTAAGAACTGGAGAACATAAGGATAAATGTCAGTGACAGTCCAGGTGATCAGAGTATTGTGTGGAACTTAGGTTCTACTTAGCTACTCCCCACCACCACTATTTATTCTCTGCCATATTTTCCTTAGAACCATTTTCTTCACCTAATGATATTCCCTTTCTTTAAAATTTATATTTGAACTTGTTGCCTATTTAACATAGGACCCTTAAGCAGTGAGATTTCATGTTGTTTGAAACTAATAATTCATAGTACTCTGTCATCATCAGTTAAAGCTTTATCTTGTTTATGTTTTTCCTTTGTTTCTTCTAAAAGGAATTAAGGGTAAAGTAAGATTGATTGCCTGCTAACTGTCCTAAATAGTCTTCTTCAAGTTCATAGAGGGATTTTAATTGTAGAATGTGTATTGCTGTTATCCTTATTTGTCAAAGACTGAACGACAGGAGATGAGCTTATTTGAAAGCAGGTGTTTCAGCTAGACATGTGGTAGGACATTTGATCTTTTCTTCCTTCTTTCCAACATCCAAACTTCTTACCTTCCTTGTTTCAATTTAACACATTTTTAATGAGTAACTATTAGGGGTCAACTACTATTGGAAATATGAGCAAGGGAGAATAGAGCTTGCATCTATTGGGGGAGACCATCAACCAAAAAAGTAAACAATAAATAGCACAATTTTAAACCATAACAAGTTCTAGGGACAAAATATAACAATGTGATAGAGTAGAGTTATTGGAGGAAGGGAAGTGATTTAGATGGAGTGTCCAGGGAGCAAATGCTTCCAGGGAGGACTGTGCAGTTCTAGTTACTGTTACTTTCAGAAAAGCTATTATTCTGAAAGTGTTTAAGTATGCATGTTCCGCTAATTGTGGGTCTAGTTACGAATGTCTCTTACATTTTCTTCTTGTTTTGTGATTCTGTTATTCCATGTGCTTATTGTGGCAGCAGTAGCGAAAAACAAATAATATTTTTCAATACATGGGTTGTAATTCCTAGTACATTGTTCAGGGGAAAGGGGGCATAGTGGGCTGTGGAAACACATTTGCATCAAGTAGACACCACAGTGTCTACACCTGCTTTCCCAAAGTATATGTACTTATTCCTACCTTACCATAAAGCTAGGAATTCTTCCATCCAAATTTAACATTGACTAATTTTTGTTTCATTACAAATTTCTTATGAGACCAGAGTATATATTTCAAGGTTAAAATTGATACACACATTTTCTATGGAACTTAATTAATCATTAAATAGGGATGATTTGTTAGCATAGATTGATAAACCAGAAATGTCTTTGTTCTGTGATTACTTTGACTTCAGAAAAATTTGTAAGTTTTCTCCTTATGTTCCCTCTTAATATAAGGTATTATGGAAAATCTGTATATTTCAGTAGTGAGAGGGATAAATTTAGGAGATGATTGTGGGAAATATTTTCTTAGTCCCCCAGGAAAACTCCTGTTGTGCCTTCCTGAATCCACAGAAAGGAATAAGTTTCATTGTAAATTCTAACAGTTTTATCTATTTTTTAACATTAAGAAAATGAAAATGTAATCTTGTTCTACATATGCATTTGTTCATATGGATTTTATCATATAAAAATGAAGGTACAAAAGAACCTCTGACTCCATAATTAAGAATAATTAAAAATTTTGTTAAGTTGTCACAGAGTGAACTTACATTCAAAGAAAACATGGTCTTTGGTACTAAATTAGCATTCTTCAAAATAAGTATTTCTAAAAGTCTTTTAGAAGCTACAATTACTAAAGGCTGCCGACAAAAACAAAAAACAAAACATGATATTGTCTTACATTCCTTTCTTTACCTTACTTTTCTTTTCAACACAATTTCCATATTTAGTATATAATATAAAAGCTATGTAAAAATGTGACCTAACCTTCCACAGAAAGAATCTGTTGTGGTCGAAACTCCAATCTCTTTTCCCACGCATAAACTATGTCAGCCGACAGACAAGACTTTGCTAAAGCTAACAAAGGATGTTTCTCAGTTCCGTCCTCAAAGAGAGGATAAAGCCATACACATAAATTTCATAGTACAACCCTAGAATATACTAGATGCTAACAGCAAAAAGAAAGTTAACAAATGCTTGCCGCAGAGAATTGATACTGCCTGCAATATAATCTTGAAGAAGACAGAGAAAATTAAAGAAACTAGCAGCTTCTCCAGCTGGTGAATGATCTGAGTAACCAACATGTTGGGGTAAATACAATTATCTTACAGTTTTTAATAACCCAGGAAGAATGTGTTAAGCATTACCAGATAACTGGCATTCCCTAGGTTTTAGGGCAAAAATGTTGAGAGAAAAGCTCTATATGGATAATTTAAGGTTGACCAGAGAAATCTATACTGCATTACTTTACTTTAAAGTAGTTTCTCATGCAGCACATAATCTTTAAGCCTATTCCACAAAAGTATACGTTCCTTGAAGGCAAGGACTTCGTGCTCTCTACCACTGTATCCTTAGTGCCTAGCACAGTGCCTGGCATGTAATGAATGAATATAGTGTGAGAGGCTCTGAGAGGACATTGCAAAATCACAAATGGTCCTGGTGAGAAGCATAAAGAGAAATCAATGTGAGTATAAATGTGACTCCTGAGTGAACTTATATTTAAAATATGTAAGTATTTATTTTTTTTTATATGTATGTTTACATGTACACACATGCAATGCAGTGAATACAGAGGATTGGCACTAAATTTTAAGGTTAACTAAACTCCAGAACTGAAAAAACTTGAGGACTAGATTCCTGATGTCAAATAAATTTGAACATCCTAAGTGAAAAGTTTAGGATTATATTCTTATTCTTTGGAAGAAATTTTCACTTATTGAAAAAAGAGCAAAGAATATCAGAAAATGTCTTTTAAAAGGTAAGTGTGGCAAGAGGTGAACCAGAACTGATAGCCCTGTAGCTCAGGGCTGCCACCAAAGTTTAATAATTGACAGTGGATGAGAAATAAATAATTAATTTTATTTGTATTTTACTTAAATAATAATTAGCAAATATTTAATGCACTCTTACTGTCTAATGGGTATTCTTGCTTTACCCTAAATGATTTATATTTAATACCTGAAATGATGCTTCTAAAAACCCTTTGAAATAGGGACCACAAAAATACCTTTGGCAACAACAGAGATATAAAACAGATGATCAGCCAAAGGTCACAAAATTAATGTCAGAGGTAGGATTTGAATGTAACCTCCACATAAGCTGCCTTACCCACCCCTTCTACTGCCTCTCTGAAAAAGGATGGCATTAAGACAACAGTTCACCTCTATTTTACTGTTTGCAACACCTTTTCATGAGGATTTACTCACTTAAGCATTGTTAAAAGTGAAATAAAGTTCAAGGGAGGGAAGAGACTGTAAGACAATACCTAGAGGTTTTTAATGAATTCAAGAATACTGGCCAGGATAAGCAACTTTTCATCTTTGGAACAAAAAGACGAGAAAGAGAAAGGGAAAAAAGCCAAGTTCTTGGCCTGCAAGGGACATCATCCAGGATGACAGAGGGAATGGTCCTGCACAAGACATGCAGCTGCTCCTTGAAGCAGCTGTGGGGAGGGCTGGCTCTGTACATGGAACTCAGTGAGTAAGTTTTCATTATGATCCCAAATGATAACAGTGGCACCAATCAGTTTAGTTCAGCCTCATTCTTAATAATAAAAGAGGAAAATCCTGTTTTCTGTGTAAGTTCTTTTGCATATTGCTGATTAGAATGCATGCACTGTAAATGAATGAAAGAACTCCATAAAAACAGATATATCTTTTCATTTTGCTCTACTTTTTACCTTAGACAAGAAGTGGTGAGAGGCATTTTGTTTAGGATCAGAAGAATTTGAGAGTTAGGTTTCCTGACTTTCAAATAAATTTCAGCTTCCTGAGTACAAAGTTTAGAATTAAATTCCTATTTCTGGGCAAAGTTTCATTTATTGGTGATAAAATGTGAGTTTTCTGCTTCAAAGATAAAAGACTGAATGATTTTTAAAGGCCTGGGAAGCCCGGGAGAGTTATTAAAAAACTAAATTTTAATGAGTTAAGTGTAAATGAATTAGAAACATGCATCTCAGATTTCTTATTAAAATATACATGAGGTTACAGGTTATGAAGAAGAATGCTTGGCAAAGTACATCTCAGCAATTGCCAATCTTAAAACATTTGAGACATTTTATCAGTGGTCCCAACAGCAGGCGGAAGCTGCTGCTTTCTTCCATCCTTTGCTTGCAGCATGAGTTCTTTTAAGCATAAAGTGCCTGTCCTAGATTCACTTCGACAGCGTATTGCTCATTTGTTATTCCTAGGCACATACAGAACAAAGTTAGTATTTCCCCAGGACTGGAGAAGACATATATAATTTAGCTGTTTGATATTGTATCCTCTATATGTTCACACAAAACAGCTTCATTCCAGGCAAACTTAGTTATGTACTGAGCACCCATGAGTACATGTGATTATCTGTGAATGCCAAGGAGTATATATGAATAACCAGGAGCCTGCTATATTTTAACCTACATTCAATAAATATGCTTTAAAACCTTGTCTTTTGGGGATTTATGTTTAAATTTGGTCATGCTTAACTTTTTTAAAGAAAGGTAGAAGGTAGACAAACTGAAATACTTGATACAAAGAAATCCCCTAGTTTGTTTTAACACATGTGTCTGAGAGAACAGAGAATACTTGCCTGCACAGGAGTAAACTACTTGTGCCACCTTAAAGTTAGTAGTATTTTATAAAGGACACTGCAACTGAAATGGCCATTCCATTTTGTTTCGTGCCATCTTACTTCAACATCTTTATTATCATCAATTGCTCTCTGATAGTCCAAAAAGTGCAAGGCCCGCTGGTCTTAAGATAAAGAGATAAACACTTTAAGGTCTTTGATTTCTACACAATCTATCAAAACAAAGTATTGAAAATCATATTAGGTATTTAAATGCCATGTCTTTATAATGCAGACACTAGGAATAGGAACCAATATTTAGCTGGCAGATATGTTGCTGGCAGACACTACACGTGTACACATTAGGGGCCAAATTATTTTCATATTTCTCTAATAAACCCTACCAAGCAAATAAAGAGGTATGCTGGCACTGATGACCTGGTTTTCATTATTAAACCATTCTGGTGCCCCATAAGATCTAATCCCCTTTGTTCCTGCCCGGTTCCATCCCACTTCCTAGATAACTTAAAGAACTGAAATAGGATCTTATAGTCAGGCCCTAATAGTCAATGCATCATTTTATGTGATCCAGACAACTATGCTGTGAAAATGGTTCATCAGATATTTAAACCCTCATCTTATGAATGAGGAGCTGATTGGCTCTGCAACCTTGAAAAGTCCTTTATTCTTTGAGCATCAGTATCTTTATTGAAGTACTTGCCACATTACATAAGACTGCTTGTGGGATAAAGTGAGAGAATGCATATAAATATTTTAGCACAGTCCCTGATGCATATTAACTATTACATCAAAGATTATCAAATGTCAAATATTATTTATAAATAAATAAATAAATATCAAATATTATTTGTACTATTGCATAGGCTCTCTTATTTAGTAATTTGTGAAGTCAGTATCAAAATCTGGATCTTCTACTTTCTGGTCTGGTGTCCACTAGGCTATCCATTGCCCACAGGAAGTTTCTAACGATAATATAAACCCTCTGTGTTCTCCCTTCTGTGTATGTTGCTAGCCCTACATTCTCCAACCCCTTACCCACTGGCTCTCCAGCCAAGCCCTGTTGCTGGCAGACACTCTCTCCTGCTCCCTCCGAGTCCACACTGTGTTTAGAATCTCTTTCTGCCCTTAAACTCAAATCTATTCTGCAGGACACAGCTCAGGTGATACGTGAGGGAAACTTGGAGACCCACACACAGGACTTTATGCCTCTGTTTTCATACTTTTTCTCTATCTCTGTTTAATGGTTATCATCTCATTTTTAAACAGTTTCTTGTCTCTCTCCTACACAGAGCTGTGTACTCTTTAAAGTCAGAAACTTTGTTTTACTGAACTCTGACCCCATGTCTGTCAGTTGGATAATTGAACTGATTCTAAATTCATTTATCTCCCCTTCATCATCCTGCCACATATGCTCAGGATGGCTTGGCACACTATAGTTACAGAACCAGGGCTCTAAATAATATTTGATTAAACATTTAACCTGACAGATCTAGTTCCCCTGGCTAAATATTGGTTCCTATACCTAGAAAATGTTTTAATTTTTCACTTGATGATAGACAAGTAGACTGGATAAACTATAAAGTTTTCCACGAACATTGTTCAACTTTCCGCCAATACTACCTACTTCTCCACCTCTGTTTCTTGCAACTCTCTCCCTTGTTCACTATGGCCCAGCTACACTGATGTTCTTTCAGTCCCTGAACACAGCAAGCTCCCTTTCTTCCTCATGGTAGTGACATGTGCCATACTTGGCTTAGAACTGAGTCTTTCCTCATCTTCATGTGGCTGCCTGCCTCTCACCCTTCGGGTCTCATTAAATATCCACTTAGCACCATAGTCAAGTCAATCTAGTGAAAAGTGATATAGATCTCCTTTTATTCTCCTTCATAGCTTCCTGATTCTTTCTTTTCTTTTTCCTTTTTTTAAAATCATTATTTGTATTTTATTTGATACTTTCTGTCAGTTTCTCACATTAGAAGTAAATTTCATGAAGGCAGGAATCACACCTGTCTTGTTGAGTATCATTTGACTATACTGCACAATAATTACACATTGAATGAATAAATAAAAAAGGGAACAAAGTAAGTGTGGATGTTCTATATTGGGATGTATATCAAGTATAACTTTTTAGTGAATTAGACTACTGCAGACCATAGAGACTTAACAAAAGAGAAACAAAGTCAGTCAGTGTGTCAGTGAGCCTGTAGTTGCTTGTCAGTGATTTGTTAAGTAAATTATTGGTACAGCACCAAGTACGTGAGATGAGTTCATACATAGATCATTACCTTTCCATTGCTTTTAGTATAATAAACAAAAAGCCTATGTGATTTGATCTTAGATCTTCTCTTGTTAACTCTGACCCAGGCATTCAGTCTTCTTTCACTGTCTGAAATGACATTCTCTTTACCACAAATATGAGCACACTTCACTCATTAGAAAAGATACACAAGATCAATTTACCTGCCTCTCTCACATGCCCCTACTGTTTCTTGTCTGTTTCCTAAGCTCATCCAGTTTCCCAGGGAATGTGTCCTTCAGCCTGTGCCCTTTATTGCCAGGCTGCTGTTGCAACAGACTTTGCATTCCCATAATCTTCCACAACTCTTGTGACTTTGTATAAATGAAACAAAAACACACACTTTTGCCCTGAGTACCCCAGTGTACCTCGGAGAATCATTCTATAGTTTTCAAAAATAGAGTAACTGCATTTGCTTCAGAGACTATGGGGATATTTTAAAGACTATGAAAGGCTCATTAACATGATGTAAGAGTGCTTCAAGGTCATAGAAGAGGAGGAGAAAGTTAAAGCAATCAAGTTGGGTTTCATTTTGTCTTGTGAGTCTTCTGGGTAAACAAATTCCCTAATATAAGAATGTTTTTTGTAATATAAATAACATTTTTATTAGTTGTGCTTACCAAAAAATTTAAAGATATTAATCTTAGGGGAAAAGAAGGTGGAATTTTACAGTTCCTCCTTGCCAAACAAGAACCCTCTTGTCCTTTATGTTTTGATTGCATTAATATCTATGTTGTTTGCACAGAGTTGGTAAACCAGCCCTGAATACAGTGTCTTTCCAAATTCATCAAGACATACCTTACTGTTCTGCAGTATGAAGTGATTAGTACAGCTCACTGTGCCTCTGTACTGTGACTCTATAAACACAGCCCAGCTGTATTCATCTTCCAAAATTGAAAAATGAGAACTAGCTTTCTCCACTTAATTTTTACTAAAGCTTCTACAATATGGTGCTCATGTTACAGTTAAACATTAGCTGCACAGCTTTCTTTTTCTTTAGCTATTAGTCCCTTAGGTATAACTCTGTAATCAGAGGGAGGTCAACTGTATCCAAATGATAATATGCCAGAATGTCTTTGGCATAAATCTTTCCCTAAAGATTTCAGTAGTGTTACTTCAGGAAAGGGAGAAAAATACTATGTTTTATCTTAAAAATGTAAGAACTTAATTCATTAAAAAAATAAAATAAAATACTGGATTATCCTTACAGAGAGCTAGGCAAGCATAGGATCTCCCTGTTACTAATCAAGTTGTTTTACTTTTTACTAACTTGGGGAAAAATGTGAACAATCACAGAAAAAAATACTGCTATATAGGAATGATATTTGCTAGCATTTTCCATATTACTATCAAATACAGAGGTGGCAAAATAATTCAAATTCAGTTTGAGCATCATAGTCATTGCCCAGTATCCAGTTAATTTTGGAAGTTGCTGAGGGCCAGTTCTTGGAAAAATTACAAAATAGATAGAAAACAAAGTAGAAAGAGATGGAAAATCTCTTTCTCTCTATTTATATGTCAGTTGTCTAATCTTCTGAACTTTTTCACTAATAATTAATTGTTCTATTCCCAATACCAGGCTCAAGGTTAGAATGCCTCTTAAGAGTATTTGCATTTTACTGGCCCTACACATAAATCCAGGTCTGACTTAGACTGTCTCTTGAAACATCCCATCATCACACTGGGAAATGAGTCCCAATGGAGTGACACTGAAGCTTGATTTCCATGACAGCAGTCTGCTTTCTGATTGCTCATGCACTGACCCAGATCAGATGCCGCTTAAGACTACTGAGAAGATATTTATTGAAGGCCTCCTATTTGCAAATAATCATAACAAGTATGAATAAATTTCCCTTCAGTTAATGCCACTAATTTCCAAATGTTCAATTTACTTAAAATTGTTTCTTCTCCTTCTTTCCTCCTTCATTATGAATTGATTTTTCAGGCTGGTGGTTTGATGCCTGTGGTCCATCCAATCTAAATGGAATGTTCTATACTGCGGGACAAAACCATGGAAAACTGAATGGGATAAAGTGGCACTATTTCAAGGGGCCAAGTTACTCCTTACGTTCCACTACAATGATGATTCGACCTTTGGACTTTTAAAGGCACCATGTCAGAAGCAATAGTCAAAGCAACGAAGAAATCTGGAAGAGTTACCAGATAAGAAACTGCTTGAAAACTTCGGAAGCAAACAATATTGTCTCCCTTCCAGCAACAAACGGCAGTTATGTGAACTCACCAAGGTTCTTGACTGGATTTGGAGCCGTTTGAGTTCACAGAAGTCCCTACTTGGGGTTACCATGTTTATTTGGCATGACTATAGGGAATGCCACTCACTGTTACACCTTAAAAAGGGAAGAAACTGCTCAGCTTGCTGTGCTTTAAAGTACTACTGGATCTTATTTTGGAACTATGGTAGCCAGATGATAAATACGGTTTATTTCAGGTAAAACCAAAAGAAGAAGAAGAAGGAGAAAGGGAATGAAAAAGGAAAAAAAAAAGAATATACATGAAGAATGGAAACAGGCCTGCCATAATCCTTAGGAAAAGCTGTATCACGCCAGTGAAATGGTGTTTTCCTATGCAAACCTGCTAACAATAAGTTTATACCGTTGTACAATTTTAATAAAGTTCAGGAAGAACAGCCCTCTGAATTGGATATATGTTAATGGATTTCAGAAGCCTAGTTCCTCATTCATACTTAATGGTTGATTCCAGTTAACCCATCTTCAAATGTAAATTCCACTTTGGTAAACCATAGCAAATTGTAGTGCATGAAGAATAACAGTGTGAAACATGCTCCATTGCTCTTTGATTTATTGATACATTTTCAGGAAAAAAAATGGACACAATCAAGTATAGACATATGAGGTGAAAAATTTAGCCCCAATGCTATAGTTTTCATTTACTTTAAAAACTGACAGACTGATATATATTTATAGCCCAAGTAAAGTTTAAAGAATGTGAAATATATCATCAAACTCTTAAAATAGTATACATGCATTTAATATTTCATTTGATATTATACATGAAACAGTATTTTAGAGTGTATTAACTTAAAGTAAAACAAAGTAAACTGGAACAGTTCATTTTACAGTATCTTCTTGTTTGTGTACACTTAAGTGTAACTTCATTATTTTTAAAATAATGATCTTGCAGTTCTTCACTCTGCTATTTCATGCTAATTTAATTTTTGCTAATTAACTGAAACATGCTTCCCAAATTCACTCTGTTCCAGTTTCTATAAAAAGATACACTTTGAAGTCTATGAAAAATAAAAGAATTATAAATATTAATTTACATAGCATGTTTATATCCACGGTAAACCCAATAATTGTTTAATCTGGAATATGCAACATTGTCTTTAGTTGATGCAAATAAACATAAGTTTTCCAAGCAATCTACTAAAAAACTACTTTATGAAGTACATTCTTTCTTAATTTTCCTCTCTCTCCGGCTCTGTTTCCTAAGGCAATTTCTGGTTTTTAAAAATTATTATTAGTGGAGAAAACTGGCAAACTTTGTATTATACGTGAAGGAAACACAGAAAAGGAAAAATAATCATAGTCACTTAAGAAAATTCTGACTGCTAGCTGTTACAAATCTCTTACTGAATATATTCCTATGGGATAATCTATTTTAAGTAAATTTGGGGGCACAGATTTCTGTGGCAATTTAAATTTACTAAAGTATTTTATCAGAAGTGCTTTCTAAGTCTTTAAGGTTACAATAATGAAGTTTGAATAGAAACATGAGATAAGAAAATTGAAATACCTATTGAGTGTTTTTTTTTTAAGTTTTTTTCAAGGCAACAAACTAATTTCAGGCCTGGTGACTTGATCTGTTTTGCCTTCTTGGCTTTCCTCCATTTTGAGAGAATAAAGCTATTCCATTTTTAAGAAAATAATTTGTAAAGTTTGCCATGAAGTCTTTTTATTTATGCATCTGTATGCAACCCTATTTTGCCTCACAAGTGATATTTGCAGGTATTGCACAGTTTCCCTTCATAACACTCTTCCTCTAAGGTCCCTCTCAATTATTTTCATTTAGTGAAAGTGTGTGTTTTGTTCTTTTGTATTCCTACAAATAATTTTTACCAAACTTTTGATAAGAAGTACTGTTTTCCAAACCCATAGTACAAAAATAAAATGAAATAATGAAAAACAACAACAAAAAGCGTGATGTTTGCTGTTTGTGACCTGGGTTTGTAAAGTGAAATATTGTTTCCAATTATTTATAATAAAGCAGTATAAAATGTTTTATGACTCTATTATATGCATTATGTAATGCCTACATGTGTGTGGCCATGTAACTTGTATATCCTTTGCATTTAATTATTTCAGGATAAGATAACTAGGAAATAGGATTTTGTCTTTAAATTTTTATTTCAATAAAATTCATGTGGTTTCTATGCAAATTTCTTCATCAATCACAGCTTTATTTGATTTAAATAAAATTGAAAATAACATACTTGTGCAACCTCATCTCATTTTAAATAAATGCTTTACAGATTTTTAAATTAAAGATCTATGGAATAATGGAGTCACTGGGGGAAAAAACAAACTACTAAATGAACTAAAGCTTCAATCTTTGAAAAACGTTCAGTTTTGGATGTGATAAAAAGCTTACCTCCATTAGAGTGGTGGCCCAAAGCAATATGGCTCTGAGTCCCACATCTCTATGGGTGTTACTTCTGGCCAGTTATTAGTGCTATATTATCATATGACAATTGACAGTAAATTCTGAGAACTCTGAATGTGTCATAATAGGATGTGTGCTGAGTATGAGTTTAATATAAAAATTAAAGAGCTTCAGGAAGATGCTGCTCACCAACCATGCCTCTCATCCTGCCAGGGGTCTTACCAGTTCAGTCCTTTCAAGGGTACTTTCTACCTTTCCTCTTGATTTGGCTCCCACTGCCACCACAGTGATTTGAACGTTCAAGTTCCACCTATATGGGCGGAAAAGATAGCCTTTCTCCTGCTCCTCTCTGCTCCTATCTCATAACTAACTGCACAAATTTATTCTCAAGCCAGAGTGTGTCTTCCCTGCTTGAAACCCTTAAGTGTTTCCTCATTACCCCCCAAATTTGAAATAAACATGTCAGGTTAATGCCAGCTTGCATTACCAGATAGCTCCATTCCACCTACTCAATGTTCCAATTTAAAATGAAGACACCTCTGTAGTAGACTAATTACAAAAGTGACCCCTCTGCTTGCCCTTTCCCTATGAATGCCCTTACAATGTGACTTTGTGGCTCATCCTATAAAGAGGTGGAGTCTATTTCCCCATTCCCTGAATGGCTGGCTTGAGACTTGCTCTAGCCAATAGAATGCAGAAGTGCCTGTGTGTCACTTCTGAGCTGAGATCTCAAGAGCCATTCAGCCCCACCCTTTCTCTACCAGTAGAAAAAAAAAAAGGGAGCTTAATGGAAGACTAGAGTCCACAGGAAGCAAGACTAGGTTGACTGTCTGAGACCACCCTTATCCAGCCAGCCCCCTGTTGACCCCACCAAATGTCCCCAGATAGATGAGTAACCTCAGCTGCAATCAACTGACTCTGGCTCAGATGAGCAGAACTGCCCAGAAACGTGCGTAATCATGAGAAAAAATAAGGGGGTGTTGTTTTAAGCCATTACATTTTGGGGTGACTTGTTAATCATTGTAACAATAGTTAACTGATACAGAATGATACAGCTCCTTCCCTCCCACACACACAAGATTCTAATGCATGCTAAGGATTCAGAACACTCCCTAAAAGGATGTTCTCTTCCTTCATGTAGGCAAAGACCTAACAATTGTCTGTGGTGCATCAAAATATTAGCTACTTCATGACACTTTCTCTAATGCACTCTATTAATTGTCACCTTATGTCCATTCATATACTTTTACAGCTCTTAACACTTATTGCTTGAGCTTTGTCTTATTCCCTACTGTTTTGTAACAGGCTGTCTCTTATCCATTTTTTAATTCTCCACAGTACCATTTGTTGAAGGGAATGGAATTGTCTGAAAGATTAAGGAATCCCTTCTATCCATACAAATTCAACAACACTAGACTTGACCACTATCTTAAGCCATTTATTTTCAGACTTTAAACTTAACCCATTCTCCTCAAGAAAAAAGAAAAAAAAGATGTTCAAACTTCCTTTAGTCAGCTCCAGAAATTCATTTCATTACCAACTTGGCTGGAACATACATATTGCATAGACTGAGGGAGGTTTATGTGCTTCTTTTCATTTTAAAATTATGTAGCTATATGAAATGTGCTATTGAATAGTAATTTCATTTTTCATTATACATTATTTTAATATAAGGTAATGATTTGAATTTATATATATATATTTGGGCAGCTTATTTTCAGCTTTATGATTTAAGGTTCAACTGAAGGCTTTTTTTCCAGTTGATTATGCTCTTTGAGTAAAAGTCTCTTCTAATTCAAAGTCAATATATTCTCATAAATTCCTTTTCATGGATCATTACTTTATTGATTATTTTTTACCATCCATTGAGATTATGGAAATGAACATATAAAAGGATTCCTAGGAAATACTGACATTAAGCAAGTCATTACATCTCTTGCATTCTTTCAAGAAAGAAAGCAATAGACTTATGCCAAATCATGGATAATAAAGTTTAATAAGTCCCAGGGTTTTGCCTTTTAATCCAGGAAAAATAACCTCAAACTCTGACATACAAACTCTCATCAAATTGTGAAAGGATATTTTATTTTGAGGAGAGAATGATTCCTGATATCCTTTACAAGCAATCTCCTACATCTGCTCATAAAACTAGTCTGCCTGCCCCATCCATCCACTCTATCTTGGCCCTCAGGGGTAGTCAGTGTGCATGTTGTGATGGTGGGAACCAGAAGGGTACCACTCTCAGCTACTTCTGGCCCAGAATTGTGACTACCTTACCTAAGTTCTTCTTATATAAAGTAAATTAAAAAAAAAAACACGTTTCTGCTTCCAAGTCATGCTGTAGGGAACCAGGATCAACTTAATAAAAAAGGTACTAACACATTGTAAGTCGAAAATGGATTTAAAAGAAAATATTTTAAGCAAGGTATATTCATTTGCATTTTTAATAGAATGTCTAACATCAAAACTGATGTAAAAGATTAGAGAATAAAATCATTAATATTTGTAAATTAACTTCAATATTAGAATAAAAGTACAACCATAATAGTCATAAGAAGATCCTTGATTATAGTTGTATAAACTCTTCCTTTAGGAAATTATTTTATAGCTTTGATTGAATGGCAGAGTGTGAATTATATTTAATAAATATATTAAACAGTTACTAGCATCCAGATAAAGCATTAAGAAGCTACTAGGGATACCAATGATTATGGCATAAAGGAGTTCACAACTAGAAAAACAAGGAAGTAGACTTTCATGAGCAGTAGAAACTTTAATAGAATTAATATAAATACGTTTAAGCTGCAATGAGAATACTGAGACAAGAGTGTTTAAGTTATTAAGATTTTGCTGAAGGCTTTGTTGTATATAATTGTCTATAATAGTGTGTAAATAAAAAAGTATGATTCAATAGTAAATTTTATAGATACATGTTTTTAAAATTAGACATTTAGGCCACTGTCAATTTACATAACCCATTTCATAGAAGATGGCATTTGAGCTTTATTTTGAAAGTTTCTTGGGAGTTTACAGAAACAGGAGAAAATGCAAAGGCAAAAAGATGTCAGAAAACATGGAGTTATGGGAAACTCCAAGTCATTCAGTATGAGTGGACTAGAGTTGCTTTGAGAGAGGGATAGCAGAAGATGAGATTGGAGATCAAGCCAGATCATGAAGGACTTTAACTCATGTTCCTAAGCTTAAACCTTTTTTTTCTTGATAAAGGGATAAAATGCAGCATTTTACACACTTTAGAAAGACTGTACTGGCTACAGTTAGTAGACTCATTAGAAGGGAGTAAGACTGGAGAGGTGTGGATCAGTGAGGCTGCTACCATGCACGACTGCTATGGTGCGGACCTGATCTATACAGCAGGGACCATAGGACTGGCCTGGAAAAGTTGGATTTTGAGACATATTAAGGAAAAAGAATCCAAAGAACTTAATGAACTGATGGAAGATGGGGAAGGATCAAGGTCATTCCAGACCTTTGTTCTGGTTAGAAGAAGGTAGTGCAAAAATGTAAAATAGGAAACAGGTTTTGAGGAGTGACTAACAAGTTTGGTTTCATGTATTGAGTTTGAGTGAATGAGTTAGGCAATTGGATACATGAATCTGAGCTCAAGCAGGACTGAAGTGGAAAATTTTACATGCGATAGTATCTAAGCGGAAATTAAAATTACTAGATGAGATTATTTCATGAGAACATATAATGAAACATATCTCAGTGAAAAACTTGATAAAACAAATATTTTAAGGAACAGGTAAACAAGGAGGATGGAAAAAGGAGATGAGAACTCACAGCCAGATAAGAGGAGAACCAGGAGGGAATGTCATCCCAGTAGACTGCATTAAGGATCAGGATGCCGAGACTGCATACACCTAGAGAACAGAGAAGACCTCGTGAAACAGGGTAATGTACCAAAGCCTTGATCCAGCAGAACCCAAGTCCAACCCCCACCCGAGCTCACCAGCGGGAGGAAGAGAAACAGAGTGGAGAGGGGGTGGAAGCCTGGAACTGCTGAACACCCAGCCCTGGATATCTGCTTTGTGAGCACAAATCTACACTGCATGGTGCTCTGGAGATTAGTGGGGTTGGAAAGCTAAGACAGGTGGAATACGTAGAGAGACAGATTCCAGCAGTTTGTGGAGGAAAGGGATCCACATCTAGCTGCTCTGGGGCAAAGGAAAGGCTGGAGGTCTGAGAGGCTTCCGAGCAACGAGAGGGCTGCTAAAGGGGTGGGGTTTGCACGGAACTTACTGCACGGGAGAAGGGATAGGTGGACAAGGTTGTCTGGACACGCTCTGCCCAGCAGGTTGGAAACTTTCAGGAGTTCAGGCACTCCAACCCCCTGGCTGGGGGCCCAGCTCTGAGGCTCCGCACTATGATACGCAGTTTGCTGCACCTTCCTCCTGGCCTGCTGGCACCGGCTCACAAAACAGCAGTCACTGCCATGGCATCAGGACAGCCAGAGGGTGGCCCCGCCTACAACAGCTACAGACGCAAAGCACAGAGGCTTACACCTGTGTGCTTGGCCTACTGGCTCTGACAGTGGAGACAGGCACTGCATCTGGGAAGCAGGAAACAGCTCTTTCCTCCTCCAGGCATCCAGTGCCACTCTCCTGGGCTGAGCAGCTCCAGGGACTAGAGCTTCTGGGCACTGGAGGGTACCACATAGAAATATGAAAGGTCGAAGGAACCTGGTTCAGAACAAAATCTCACAAACCCCAGAAAAAGGGCCAAATGAAACTGAACTCAACAATCTTCCTGAAAGAGAGTTCAAAACAAAAATCATAAACGTGCTCATGGAGGTACTGAAAAATATTCAAGAACTCAGGGCTGAATTTAGGGTGGAGATTCAATCATTAAGAAATTCCATATATGAAATGAAACATACAATGGAAGGATTTAAAAGCACATTAGATGAGGTAGAAGAGATGGTAAATGGAATATAAATTAGAGAAGAGGAATACAAAGAAACTGAAGCACAGAAAGAAAAAAGAATCTCTAAGAGTGAAAGAATATTGAGAGAACTGTGTGACCAATCCAAACGGAACAATATTCTCATTGTAAGGGTACCAGAAGATGAAGAGAGAGAAAAAGGGTTAGAAAGTGTCTTTGAGGACGTAATTGCTGAAAACATTCCAAATCTGGGGAAGGAGATAGTCTCTCAGGTCATGGAGATTCACAGATCTCCCAACACAAGGGACCCAAGGAAGACAACACCAAGACATATAATAATTAAAATGGCAAAGACCAAGGATAAAGACAGACTTTTAAAAGCAGCTAGAGGGAGAAAAAAGATCACATACAAAGGAAAACCCATCAGGCTATCATCACATTTCTCAACAGAAACCTTACAGGCCAGAAGGGAGTGGCATAATATATTTAATGCAGTGAAGCAGAAGGGCCTTGGACCAAGAATACTCTACCTGGCAAAGTTATGATTTAAATTTGAATGAGGGATTAAATAATTCTCAGATAAGCAAAAGCTGAGAGAATTTACCTCCCACAAACCACCTCTACAGTGCATTTTGAAGGGACTGCTATAGATGAAAATATTCCTAAGGCTAAATAGCTGTCGCCAGGGGAAATAAAACCACAGCAAAGTAGAACAATTAATTACTAAGCAGATGCAAAATCAAACCAACTACCCCCAAAGTCAATCAAGGGATAGACAAAGAGTACAGAATATGATACCTAATATATAAAGAATGGAGGGGGAAGAAAAAAGAGGAAAAAAAAAGAACCTTTAGGTTGTGTTTGTAATAGCATACTAAGTGAGTTAAATTAGACTGTTAGATAGTAAAGGAATTACACTTGAACCTTTGGTAACCACGAATCTAAAGCCTGCAGTGTCAATAAGTACATTCCTATCAATAATCACCCTAAATGTAAATGGTCTGAATGCACCAATCAAAAGACATAGAATCACTGAATAGATAAAAAAAAACAAGACCCGTCTATGTGCTGCCTACAAGAGACTCACTTCAAACCCAAAGACATACACAGACTGAAAGTAAAGGGAAGGAAAAAGATATTTAATGCAACTAATAGAAAAAAGCAGGAATTGTGGTACTTGTATCAGAAAAAATAGACTTCAAAACAAAGAAAGTCACAAGAGGCAAAGAAGGACAATACAAAATGATGAAGGGGTCAGTCCAACAAGAGGATTTAAGTATTATAAATATCTATGCACCCAACACAGGATCACCTGCATATGTGAAACAAATACTAACAGAATTAAAGGTGGAAATGGAATTCAATGCATTCATTTTAGGAGACTTCAAAAAGACATATGCATCCCTATGTTTATCACAGCACTATTTACAATAGCCAAGAAATGGAAGCAACCTAAATGTCTATTGGTAGATAAATGGATAAAGAAGATGCAGTACATATACACAATAGAATATTATTCAGCCATAAGAAGAAAACAAATCCTACCATTTCCAACAACATGGATGGAGCTACAGGGTATTATGCTCAGTGAAATAAGCCAGGCAGAGAAAGACGAGTACCAAATGATTTCACTCATCTGTGGAGCATAAGAACAAAGCAAAAATGGAAGGAACAAAACAGCAGCAGACTAACAGAACCCAAGAATGGACGAACAGTTACCAAAGGGAAAGGGACTGGGGAGGGAGGGAGGAGGGGAATAAGGGGCATTATGATTAGCACACATAACATAGGGTGGGGCACGGGGTAGGCAGTATAGCACAGAGAAGACAAGTATTGACTCTATAGCATCTTACTACGCTGATGGACAGTGACTGTAATGGGGTATGTGGTGGGGACTTGATAATGGGGGGAGTCTAGTAACCACAGTGTTGCTCATGTGATTGTATATTAATGAAACCAAAATTTCAGAAAAATGAATAAAATAAAAATGTTCAACATGTCAAAAAAAAAAGGAATCAGGATGCCTAAGTCACCACAGAAGGTAGGAGGCATCACAACTGTAAAGTGTCTAGAGGATTTGGCATTCAAGGGTGAATTGGTGACTTTTACGAGGGCATCATTAGAGGTGCAGAGGATGGAGGTCTGGTGACAAGAGGGTTATGAATAAATGGGAGGAATGGACCCATGGAGAATTAGAGGTTAGAATCTTGCTGTTTACAATGTGTTCTAGGACAGCATGATAAGCTGGGGACTGGTTAGAAATGCAGAATCTCAGGCCTCACCCAGACTATTGAATTAGAATCTTCATTTTAACAAATTCCATGTGATTCTTATGGACATTAAAGTCTGGGAAGCTTTGGTTTAGATTATACTTTCAGGAAGATGGCTGAGAATGGAAGAAGATAGGGAGGGACCTAGAGGGATGACGACAAGGTTAGGGATGGTTTGTAGGATGAGAGGTGTATGAATGAATTTGCAGGCTGAAGGAAATGAGCCTTTAGAAGAGCTGAGGTTGAAAAGAGGAACTGAAAGGTCCTTGATGGATCAAGGATTTTGAGGTGGCTGAGGATGTGGGATTAAGAGTAGATGGAGTGAGAGGAGGCTTAGTCTAAATAGGAAGAAAAATATCTCTTCCTCTAAGAAAAAAGATTAGAAGAGAATGAAATGCCATAGAAGGGGCAGCCACCTAATGGCCTCTATGTTATAGAGGAAGAGGAAGGGAAGAAAGCTTTAGGAGAGCATAAGCAATTCAGTGAAATAGCATTTGAAAATAGATTGGAATAGCTACTTAAGGTAATGGAAGAACTAACTGTCCAGATGAGTTATAACTTTACCAAGTGCTATAAAAACTTTAATTGAGAGTGGAAGCCATGAATGAGTAATCCACTTTTTCTAGTGATTTTCATGTGTGAAAATAATGAAATGAATAGCACCACTTAGTTTAACAGCTTCACTCCATGACAGCTAGGTCACCCCATGACAGCTAGGTCACCCCATGACAGCTAGGTCACTCCATGACACCTAGGTCACTCCATGACAGCTAGGTTACTCCATGACAGCTAGAACCCACTTCATCCTACAACATTTTTGCCTATGAATTCTCACACCCAGCAAAAATTGTCTTCTGTTTGAAGTCCACCCCAATTACCCTAAACTCAATTACACACCTTTCTTCTGTGCTCCCACACTCCCCAGCATGTTACTTCTACTTATGTAACAGCATTTTCATTTTGACTTGTATTCTAGTCAACTGTTAACATCCTTGTTCTCTCTCCAGGAAATGACCATTTTTATTCAGGTATCACATTTAATTAGTTTTTGTGTTACTAGAACCTATTTTCAACCTCAGCTCTTCTAAGGCTTATTGTGCCTAGAACATTGAATCTCAATTAAGTGTCAGCTGATTTGTCCTGATTTTTTCCAGACTATAATTCCAGACTATAAACTCCTTGAATTCCTGTTCTGTGTCTTATTTTTACTTTGTGTTTCCAGGACTCAGCATAATACTAAAACAGCTTAGGTAGTAAGTAAAGGTTGAGTGGGTGGGTGGATGGATGGATACATGACATCTGAATGAAAACAGCAGAAACTCAAAATTTCTACCAAATCACTTCTTCTCTAGAGTTTATATTTTAAGAAAAATGCCTTCCTGCTTTCAACAAAAATATTGTAAAGACAACATTTTCCCCCAAATATCAAAAAGCTCACGTAAAAACAACAGATTATTTATATACTAATGAGTATCATGTGAATTACATTTCTTCAAAATTAAAAAACTTTTTGTCTAAAGTATAAGGAAAAAACAGAAAGAAGCACTGGATAGCATAACAAAACCACTCGGTTATATTTGAACTGCCTATGTCTGAACTAGTGATTGACACAGTGAGACTTGTGCTCAGAAAGCAGGAACACTGGACAGAGCCTATACCGGGAAGGGAGACCCAGAGAGCGGGATGACAGTGTTTCTTGGGGTAGTGGAAAGGGAAAAGGGAAACAAAGGAATTTCCATTATTGTTTAAAAAAGCAAAAGCCTCCATTGTAGTCTCTTGGGCTATAGGTTCCAATATTATGGCTTTTGTGAGACTGTAGGTTAAGAGTGGAAATGAGCCACTTGGAAAGGGTGCTGGTGTGTGAACAGGGATCAGTAAAAGTTTGTTGATTGTCTCTGGGCCTCAAGACTCTGAGAATTCTCTTGGCAGACACTTGGTGCCCCCTGGGCATTTACCTCTACATAGGAAAGACTGTTAACTGGGAAAACCTGTGATTCTCTAGTGAGAGGTGTTTTGTTTGCTTTCTGGCCAGGAGGTAGACAAATACCTCAGCTTGTTTTCCCCTTGATGGAGGTAATTCTGGGGTATATTCTACACTGCCTCAGATTCCCTAGGAGAAATGCATTCCAGTTGTTAACACTGGCAACTAGCTTGATAGCATACTATTTATTGTCTTATTCTCTTGCATATCTTATCTCCAGTCCTTTACCAGTGTTTCCTGGAATGCCCTCCCGAATAAACTATTTACCCTTAATTCCTTTCCTCATGCTCTATTTCTGGCAGAACCCAAACCAAGGAAGTCTACATGTGTCAAGTATATTCTTAAGAAGTAAAGAGACACTGCGAATAAGATACAGGACTTGAGTACAGAGTTACAGAGGAGCCTCTATGAGGACAGATGGAGCTAGTGGTCCTCAAAGCAGTCATCTAAATCCCAGTTGTGGATTATATTTTATTTCTGGTACCATTACACTTGCCTTTATAAAGTTTTGTTAAGTGTGCCAGACTATGGATAACTGAGAGAAAGATTTGTGCCCACTCTGTGCTAGAGTAGAACAGTTAAAAATAATCATTGCTGAGGCAGTTTTGGGGGTGGCCATGGGGACTCAGAAGTTGTTTAAGGGGGAGGTGACCCTGACGTGAAAAGATTTAGAGCAGCCAAGCCATGCTGCTCTTCCTCAGGAGGAGATGCTTCCACCCCTGTACCCGGGACTACTTCAGATTAAGAGAGTCATCAGATGTCGTTAGGGCACCCCAATTAAATGCGTCCTATATGTAGTGATGGCATTGGCCCAGACCCAAGCCAGTGGCCTGCTTCTCCACTATCCTTTTCTTCCGTTTTGGCTTGCCCCTCACTGCTCCATCTTCTTTTCCCATTTCTTTTCTACTGTTTCAACCTCATTCCTTCCTGACTATATCAACCACAACATTTTTAGTCCTATAAACCAAATAACTCAGTCTTTCTGTTCTTAAAAGTGATTAAATGCAAACCCAAGCTGGTTTGCAGTCTTACTGTTTCAGTGGGAAACATGTATTTATCTTAAAATATCTCTACATGTTTTATTGTTTTACAACATAAAAATCTTATTTGTTTGCTCCATGAAACATTTTATCAAAATATTTGTTTCAATCTGTCATGTCTGAGCTTGCTGCTCAGAGTCTCACAGGGCTGAAGTCAAGGCTTCAGCAGGTGGCAAGCTCATCTTCCAGGTTCACTGTTGGCAATATTAAATTCTCATGGTTGTAGAGCTGAAGTCCCTTTTCCTTGCTGGATGTGAGGTGGGGACCATACACAGCTTCTGACTTATTGTCTGTATGGGCTTGACCTAATCACATAAGCCATTTAAATAGGAGTCTAGAGGTCAGAGACAGGAGTGAAATTCATCACATTTACAGTTTAGGGGATTATACAGAGCAAGTACAACAGGGCATAGGCAATCTTGGGAGCCATGATAGAATTCTGCCTACCATAGATAATAAATCAAGGGTGAACAATACTCTGCTTATCAGGAAAAGGATCTAAGGTTTTGGAAATGGTGCAAGTGCAGTGAAACATTGTCATATATATAGTATAAATATAGTATAGTTCATGTCTTGAAAAACAATCTTCAACGGATGATAGCTATCTGTAGATAAACACCTCAGCTGAAACATATATATATATATATATATGTTTCAGAAATATATCCCAGCCAGACTGTTCTAAATGTGATTCCTCAAACACAAAAGTCTTCCTCACCACAAGATATATATCTTCTGAATATATATATATCAGAAGATCTAAGCCAGTGACCTAGCACTGATATTTACCCTGGAAAATTCTCTTACTCTCTCTAAAATTATTTCCTCAAGTTATTAAACATGGATAATAATAATATCTGCTTTTACTGTCCTTTCCAGTATCCTGTCCAACATCAGATGAGATGATTTAAGTATCTACTGTTATTATAAATCTCAATTTCATAAGCTCAGACAAAGTAAGGAATATCACAATACTTTAAATTGGGATAATATAATTATACAATACATTATATGTTTTAAATCAATTTAAATTTATCTTCAAACCCTCATCAAGTCAGCAAGAAAATCACCACAGTCATTTTGGGGGCTCCCAGACACCAGCACAGTGTGAAGGCCCAGGAATCTCATGGAGACCATATCTTCAGTCGTACTTCACATCACTGGCCCGTGAGGCACGTATGGTCCCTACTCCAGGCTTCATCTGGCTCTGGGATACTGGACAGTTGGGAGCTGGACCAGAGATATATCTCAGCCAGACTGTTCTAAATGTGATTCATCAAACACAAAAGTCTTCCTCACCACAAGTTATGTATCTTTGTGCTTGTGGGTCTTACTGTCTGGAATGCCTTCTGCTATTGATGAAAACCTCCAAAACATCCTTTGAGACTTTGCTCAAACACTACTTCTTCTATCACATCTTCCATGACCCACAGTGGCCTTGTCCCCATGCCTGTGAGTCCAAAATAAAAATATAAACTATAGGAGCACCTTAATACGAGGTATTATAGTTATGTTTGTGATTGTCTTTCCTTCTCACTAGATCATGGGCTCCTTGAGAAAATGAAGTCTGTTAACTGATTGTCATACTCCTTAAATTTAGTTCAAAACTCAACCTTATTACACAGAGTATATCAAAAGAAGAATTTCACTCTTTCCTCTCCCTTTCTTAGTCTCTATATTCCAGTTCTATTGAGCTTTCAATTCATTCTGTTGATCTGGTTCTTCCTGTCCCTATGCCTTTGCATATTGTGTATATGTATATGATATATTTGATGTATGTACATAATATTGCAGGCAATACCAGGAAGCAAAATTATCATGTTGAAAACTAGTAAATGAGGGGAAAGAATAAGGCATTTATCCTGTCTATCT